>JBBBDQ010029484.1:170000-345000 GCA_037127315.1 Ascarosepion bandense
TTCCAGCTTAGGTATAAGCGAACATGTAGACACACAATCACAGGGTGGTGAATGTTAACTAAAGATTTATAGAAAGAATTTATTTTAATGTTTTAGTTAATTATGTTAACTTTCAAAAGAATTATTAATCTAACGAATGTAAGTATTTTACATTTGTGATTTAGCAATTTTGACTTTAAACTAGCTTTTGTAAAGTTCTCTAAAATCAGTCTTTTTCATTTTTTCTTGTATATTTAAAAGTTCTGTCAATATTTGAACGTTATGAGTTTATATGTCGTTCATTTCTATAAATTACTCAGATATATATTTATTTGGTAAAAGTTAATTCAGTTTCAATTCATTTTTTTATGTTACGTTTGTTGATTTTGTATTTCACTTAAATATATCTACAGAAAAACAAACAAACAATAAAATGTGTGAAAACTAGTAAATATTTTAAACATCTTATGACAAAATATATGGCTAAATAAATATATGTATGCATATGTTCATACTTGCATGTATATATGCTGTACACTATAATTCAAAAGTTTGGGATAGCATTTGATTAACAAGAGCACTGCAATAGACTTCAACAAGAGCACTTACATATTTGAATAATATTTTGAGGGCATTTTGTCTTTGCGTAAATAGCGGTAAATAATTCTTTAAGCACCAATAATTTATATGTAAAACCTTCCATTAAATATGGTTTAAATCCTGAAAAAATTGAAATTTGGAATATTTTAGTAAACATAGATGAAAGTTATATATAATTATTTCTAAAACTTTAATTACTTAAAACCTGAAAATCGTGCATAAGATTATTTTTATACTGTGATCATAAGATTTCTGGAAGTGGCTTCAAACTTTCAACTATAGCGGCTGTTAAATAACAGTGTATATCGGGTTATATATCATTGGATTAAAACAGACTAAAGATAGAATATTCTGAATTCTATGCGAAGGAAATACGGACGACAATATCTTATGATTTCACATCATTTCAAAAAATTAAAGTTTATGTGAGTAGTAATGATATCGTGCAAAAAAGACTTCGAAATCTTTTTCTTCAATCTGTTGCTACATTTTTGTGTCTATCACATAAACTAAAACATTGTTAATTATATATATATATATATATATATATATATATATATATATATAAATGTGTGTGTGTGTGTAAGAATATATGTATTTTAGGTATATTTATATAGTTCAGAATCATGAATAAACGTTTTTATTGATGTAGGTTTACTTCTAAAAATACATATATTAAAGATTCCCATTTCAGGATCCTAATTTCACTTCAATGTAGGCCACAGTCTATAAAAAATTGAATAATTTGGTAATCTTAATGGACATAATATAGAAAAGTCGTCTTTGTAAGGTAGCATTTGTTTTGAAAACTTAGTCAATATATGCCCTATTATCGGAGAAATATAGGAAAATGACGATGGAAACATTTGCTAATATAAATGTATGTTAAATAATTTTACTGAAATCACTGGACCGGCTAGAAAAATTAGTTATCAATTACCAGCGTATAATAGTCATTCAACTGGTTCTTTTTAATTTTCTTGCTGTCATTCTTAATATATTTACTTATACACATACTTTATATCAACCAAGCTGTTTTCATCCAGATTCCACCTGAATCTATTCTGCACATATAAAGAACTACCATCCGCCCGTGTATAGAATATTGCTGCCATATCTGGTCGGGTGCCCCTGCTGCTCTCCTTGGGCTTCTTGACAAAATACAAAGGAGGATCTGTAACGTGGTTGATACTGACTTGGCAGACCGGCTGCAACCACTCCCTTACCGGCGTGATGTGGCTTCCTTGTGCCTCTTCTACAAGTACTTTCATGGCTTCTGCTCCGATGAGCTTAGATCTCTGATGCCGACTAAGCATGAATTCACACGAGATACTAGATTAGCAACTAGGTCCCACCCTTTTACAGTTAAACAAATAAGATGTAACCATAAATTCTACTCCAACAGCTTCTTTTCTCGTGCTTCCCGCCTGTGGAACTCCCTTCCACAAATCTGCTTTCCCGACAGGTACAATCTCCAGGTGTTTAAATGTAGGCTCAATAGACACCTCCTATCACACTAATTCCCAATTATTCTCAGAACACTCTCATCTACCCAACCCTCATTCTCTGTATCCTTACCCGCCTATCACCCACCCTCTGACATTTCCTATATGTAATCATCCTTTCTCCACTCTATCTAGCCCCATGCGCAGTAGTGGCAGTGACATGCCTTGCTCGGGGTGAAACGCTTAAAAAAAAAATTTCGTGTCAAATCACTGGTGTAACCAGAGTAAGTTTCATAGAAACCTTCATCCTTTGTTGCGTTTTGAGCTACTAAAAATTAAGATAAAAAATTAATCTCAAATTGCGATGACCTTTTTCATATAGTAGCAATGAAAGCGAATATGAATTCTCAATAAATTTAGCGTGAAAAACAGTTATGACTTAAACTGAAAACTAACAAATAAATTAATATGTGTTCTGCGACAATTTTGATAATTCCAAAACCTATAGTAGTTCGAAGCACGTTGGAATATATCCAAGTTACAGCACTTTTAGAGAGATCGATTGCAAAATATTTCGTATCGGTGTTGGACTTCTGAGAGTTCCTGCTATTCAGCCAACATCGAAAATATTAATAAAGTGAATATGAAAAACAATATAAACCTTTCCATCCATACAGAAATAATGGTAAACATGCTTCTTAAGATTATAATAAATGGTAGAAATGATAAGAAAAAAAGGAATCTATAAATGTCCTTCAAAATAATTAAAAATAAAAGATTTTCCAGTTTTCGGTGCGAGAGACCAGCGGATATGGGGTCTTTTTTACAATTATTTCTATTTCTCCTAATACAATAAAAATTAAGATCGAGATAATTAAGGTAACTTAGGCATTGTGACATTAATTGGATATTAGTGAAATGAGAATTTTTTTAAGAAACGGTAGTCGAATATCAGCTGTTTTTTTTTTATAAATGAAATAAATATTTTACACATTTTTGTATTTTTCATTAAGAAAGCGTATGATTAAACTAGAAAAAGGAAAATACACGAATACGTTAATTTAAGCAATAATATAATTAGTATAGTAAAAATATAACAGTTGAACTTTGAAAAACTCATATGCCTCTAAGTTATATATATATATACATATATATATATATATATATGTGTGTGTGTGTGTGTGTGTGTGAAAAGTGTATGTATATAATTATATATATATATATATATATATATGCAATTTGTTATATATATTATATTATTTATATATTATAAGTGCGCGGTACTTGAAAACGCTCAATATCTGTGATAATTCGCATGTCCATGGATGTACAAATGTGTATATATGTCTGCATCTCTCATGACGAAAGATTTTCCTCCAACTTCCACACAAATACATCAATATACGCAGCCCTACATATAGCCAATTTTTTTAAAAAATTAATCAGTTTGTCTGACGATCGAAAGAGCGTGAAACCCAGGGTTATAAACTCACACTTATCTATCTATCTATCTATCTATCTATCTATCTATCTATCTATCTATCTATCTCTATATATATATATATATATATATATATAGAGAGAGAGAGAGAGAGAGAGTGAGAGCTAAAAAATAGAAGAACACTTTTTAATCAGTGTATAGCACTCTATCAGTCAACCTTTTGGGATATTGATCAGGTCAGTTAAGTAGCAGAGGGGGTAATCAATTTCAGCTGCTTTGTTGTTAATGAAATCAACAACGGGTGCTTCAGAGGGGCAACAATGAGACACCTCCCACAACAGGAATAGTTGAGGCCACTGATACATATTTTCCTTCTCAACACTTTTGGCAGATTTTTTACTGACTAACTTTCTATTCCTGCAGTTTTTCATCACTGTTGACGGCATGTGCAGTACCTGGACGCTACAGAGGTTGCACAAGTAGTGCAACTCCTCCAGCATGGCACATCAACACGTGCCGTTGCAAGTAGTTTTGCCGTGTCTCCTAGCACTGTCTCAAGAGCATGGGGGAAATTCCAAGAGACAGGTAGCTATTCCAGGAGAGCTAGACAGAGCTTAAATTAACCGTAAACCCGCAGCAGGATCGGTATCTGCGCTTTTGTTCAAGGAGGAACAGGATGAGCACTGCCGGAGCCCTACAATAGGAACTCCAGCAGGCCACTGGTGTTAATGTTTCTGACCAAACAATCAGAAACAGGCTCCGTGAGGGTAACCTGAGAGCCCGACCTCAGGTAGGAGCCTTGTGCTTACAGCCCAGCACCGTAGTGCTCGATTGACATTTGCCATACATCAGCAGATTTGGCAACTACGACACTCGCACACTGTGCTTTTCACCGATGAGAGCAGGTTCAATCTGAGCACATGCGACAGAAGTGAAAGTGTCTGGAGATGCCGTGGACAACATTATAGTGCCTGCATCATCATTCAGCATGAATGTTTCGGTGGTGAGTTAGTGATGGCTTAGGAAGGCATATCCCTGGATAGACGCACATACCTCTACGGGTTAGATAACGACACACTGACTGTTATTTGGTGTCGGGATGAAATCATTAGACCAATTGTCAGAACCTACGCTGATGCAGTTGGACCTGGGTTCCTCCTGGTTGACGACAATACCCGGCCTAATGTGGCTAGAGTATGCAGACAGTTCCTGGAGGATGAAGGAGCTAATACCATTGACTGGTCATCACGTTCACCTGAACTAAACCCAAAAGAGCATACCTGGGACATTATGTTTAGGTCGATTTAGTACCGTCAGGTTGTCTTTCAGACTGTCTAGGAGCTCAGTGAGACTCTGGTTAAGGTCTGGGAGGAGACCCTCCAGGACACCATCCGTTGTCTCATTAGGAGCATGCCCCGACGTTATCAGGCATGTCTACAAGCACGTGAAGGCCACACAAACTACTGAGAATTATTTTGAGTTTCTAAATGACATTTTGGCAAAATGGACAGTCAACTGCATCATTTTTCCACTTTTATTTTTGAGGTGTCTTTGATTTCCCCCCTCTATAGCGTGATCATTTTCACTTCTATCAAGTTATGTGGCATAATTTTGTTACTAATACATCACCTGCATATTATCAGAAAAGATATTCAAGATCATTTTCCCTGTGTAGATCTGATGTGTTTTCGAAATTTTCCTCTATTTTTTTGTTTTTGACAATTTACATATTATTTTATATAAAATAATATAGTTTTGTAGAATAAATACTTCCAAGGATATAAATGTATATGTAACATTTTTTTTTATAAGCGTTTCACCCGGAGCAAGGCATGTCACTGCCACTACTGCCCAGGGGGCTACATAGAGAGGAGAAAGGATGATTAAATATAGGAAATGTCAGAGGGTGGATGATAGGCGGTTAAGGATACCGAGAATGAGGGTTGGGTAGATGAGAGTGTTCTGAGAATAATTAAGAGTTAGAGAGATAGGAGGTGTCTATTGAGCCTACATTTAAACACCTGGAGATTGTAGCTGTTGGGAAAGCAGACTTGTGGAAGGGAGTTCCACAGGCGGGAAGCGCGAGAATAGAAGCTGTTGGAGTAGAATTTACGGTTACATCTTATTTGTTTAACTGTAAAAGGGTGGGACCTAGTTGCTAATCTAGTATCTCGTGTAAATTCGTGCTTAGGCGGCAACAGTGATCTAAGCTCATCGGAGCAGAAGCCATGAAAGTACTTGTAGAAGAGGCACAAGGAAGCCACATCACGCCGGTGAGAGAGTGGTTGCAGCCGGTCTGCCAAGTCAGTATCAACCACGTTCCAGATCCTCCTTTGTATTTTGTCAAGAAGCCCAAGGAGAGCAGCAGGGGCACCCGACAAGATATGGCAGCAATATTCTATACACGGGCGGATGGTAGATTTGTATATGTGCAGAATAGATTCTGCGGAGAGAACCGACTTTCATAGCAGCAGGTTTGGCAATGGATTCGATATAGTCATTCCATTTGAGGTCCGCCGAAAGTGTAAGGCCAAGGAGGCGTAGTCTTTTACTCTCTGGGAGGCTAGCCTGCCCCATGCTAATGGGAGGTAGATGCGATTGTCTATGGTGGTTAGTTGATAACAGCTTCGTTTTAGAAGCATTGAAATTTACCAGCCATTTCCTACCCCAGGCCACTACGGATTGGAGGTCATTTTCAAATACGGCAGCGAGGTTTACTGTGTCGTCCACACCTGGTTTTTGATCGGCATACATGTCAACTTAAGATCTAATGGCGTCGGGGAGATCATTAATGTAGATCAGAAAGAGCGTGGGACCTAGGATAGAACCTTGAGGGACGCCCGCGTTCGTATGGTAGTTTTGGGAGGCATGCCCATTTAATACCACCTTCAATGTGCGGTTAGAGAGGAATGACTGGATGAGGTCAAACAGATGTCCAGTTATCCCATAGCTCCGCAGTTTGCACAAGAGGCCAGCATGCCAGTCCCTGTCGAACGCTTTGGAGATATCCAAGGCAACGGTTCGGGCTTCTCCATTCTTGTCAAGTGCCCGGTATATGTACTTGGTAATGGTCGTTAGCATATCAGCAGTAGACCTGGTAAAGCGAAACCCGTACTGTTTGTCAGAGAGAAGCTTTTTGGCTGTGAGATGCTGAATCACCTCGGCGTTGATGATGGCTTCGAAAACTTTGCAAAAGATCGGAAGGAGACTAATAGGACGGTATTTGGCGGGGTCTGTGGGTTCGCCAGAATTATTAAATATAGGAACTACGCAGTAGGACTTCCAACAGGCAGGAAAGCAGGAAGCAGATAGGTAGAGGTTATAGAGTTTAGACACGACAGAGGAGAGTTCTGGGGTACATTTCTTCAGTACTATGACTGGGATTCCGTCACCGCCGCTCGCTTTGTGTGGGTCAAGTTTTGCAATTATCTTGGCCACCAGCGAGGGTGTAATGTGGACGTTATTTAGTTGAGCCTTAGTTCTGGGTGGGAAGTCGGGTGTAGGTATTCCTAACGAGTCCAGTGTCGAATTGGTGGAGAATCTACGGGCAAAGCATTCAGC
This sequence comes from Ascarosepion bandense, assembly GCA_037127315.1. Classification (NCBI taxonomy): domain Eukaryota; kingdom Metazoa; phylum Mollusca; class Cephalopoda; order Sepiida; family Sepiidae; genus Ascarosepion; species Ascarosepion bandense. The sequence goes on from JBBBDQ010029484.1 coordinate 177,027, forward strand.
CTTGTCGGCTGGGTAGATGAGAACTTCAAACTCATTGATTAGTGGGGGTATTGAAGTCTTGTTCTTGTTGAGCACGCTTTTGCAGAGACGCCACGCCAGTCATCTTTGGAGCCAAACTTAGAGGATGCTATGCGTTACCTCATTCTGGTAGCAAACGCCCTCTTAGCTTCGTTCAGTACGTTTTTACATTTGTTCCGTGCTGAGGCGAAAAGGCGCCTGTTTTGGTTCGACTAGCAGCTTCGATAGAGCCGGAAGAAATGCTTCCGGTGGGCAATGGCGACCGAGCAAGCGGGTGGGAACCAAGGGGACGTATTTGATTTTAGTTGGAATTTCCTGGCCGGGATAAAAGCATCAATGCCAGCCTTGACCCAGGAGGAGACTTCGGAGGCACAGTTTCGATAGGAAGATGGAAGACGTTGTTCCAGGGGACGTCGCAGAGGAAGTCTCGGAACGAGTCCCAGTCTGCTCTCTGGTAGCAGTATCATATTCTGCTGGTCTGGTTTTCTTGGGTAGAGTTAGTGCGGATTGAGATGTTGACGGAGACTACGGCGTTGTCAGAGTTTCCGAGGGGGCAGTTTTGCCTGGTAATGCAGGAATCTGGGATGGAGTTAAAGCAAATGTCGAGTAAAGAGTCCCTTCCGTTAGGGTTATTAGAGAAACGCGTAGGGAAGTTCACCACTTGCGTTAGAGCTTGGGTTATTGAAAAATACATGGTGGGGATCCCAGCAACGTCGGTGGCTGAGTTTTCAAGCCACTTGGTGTGGTGGGCGTTAAAATCACCAAACACAAATATATGGACAGATGGGTGAGAAGAAATGGCCCTGTCGATATTAGTAGAGATGCAATCAAGTACCGTACAGTCAGAGGAGGAGGGGGAGCGGTAGAGGAAGAAGAGATAGCTAACCGAGCTTAGAAGTGAGAGACGGAAGCACATGAAGGAATGATCCAGGGATTCAAGAGATGTGACCCTGGCTAGGGGGAGTTGTTTGCTGATAATACACCAAGCCCATGCATATTGACATTGGAGTCCTTCCTGAAGAGGGGAAGGTAACCAGGAATGAACAGCTCCGAAGAGGGGATAGAAGGGTTAAGGTTAGTCTCACATATAGCTAAGATATCGGGTGAGTTAGTTAGAAGGAATGATTCTACACTATTAAAGTTACTGCGAATAACTCCTATGTTTGTGAAGGAAACGCAGATAGGCTTGGCCGATTTATGACTAACGGGTTTAGTCTTACTGTTTTGTTTGTTTAATTTCATGCTGGTTATAGTTGTGGATAGAGAGAGGTCTAGAGTAGGGTCAGATGGTCGTTAATTGCAGCATATGAAGGATGGTGAATGACGCCGCCTGCAGCATAATGTGTCCTCGGTGTTGCCCATCGGAAATTCATGCAGGGACGCCCGTCCATGCGCGAAATGGCACTACAGGAACCCCGATACACAATTTAGAATTCTCTATCTGACATTCAATCTATTTTAATAATATATCCAAATTCTAGATATTTATATTAAGTTAATTTTGTGAATAAATATAATTTACTCATTTGTTTTAATAATTTATTTTAAAACATGGAAATAAATTCAGCTATGAGGCAAAAAATGAGAGTTACACAGCGTGAGCAAAATCACTATTATGGTTAGAGAACAATAAAAGAATAAGCAAGAAAAGATTGAAGAAGACAAAAAAGGATGATCGACTTTGATTTTCAAAATTTAAATGCATAGTTGACGGTGAAGCAAAAAATCGACACCTGTTAATTTTAACATAAAACAATTATGTCGCTCTTTTTACGATAAAATTATGCAGTTAGCCGTTAATATAGCACTGCGGTTAAATTCATATCATCTAGCTATCATAGAGGGAATTCTATCAGAACAGAGACTGAATATAATTGTAATATACAATATAACAATATGACGAAAAATTAGATTTAGCAGGAAAATAATGAATGGAAATGAAGCAGTGAGACATTTGTAGAGAGATTACAATAAAAATATAATTCCATGCATATTTTTTTAGTTGAATAGTGTTTAGAAACAGATCCAAATTATGCCATGGTTATACTTCTGTGCCGGGTTTTTCTTACTTTATGTCTATCGTTTAAGAAGTAAAACTGTTTACACATCTTTTTTAGTTGAAACTATTTTCTCACAAACATATCACAATTTAATCCGAAAGCAATTAAATACGCATAGTTTTGAGTACGCTACATTTTATGTGGCCAATTACTAAGAATATAATGTATTTTCATCTGCTATGTCAGCATTGATGAAAACTATTTTGGTCAAAACATAGGATTTTTAAGTTGAAGCTATAGAGAATAAAATAAAGATTCATTATATGATTAATGTTTCATACGATGTAAATATAAAAATAATTAATACATTGTTTTTGCTAGCAAGACTAGAATATAATATATGATTTAAACTGAAGTTATTCATAGATAAACTGCTGTGAAGTCTTTAAGAAATGTTTTCGCTTATTTCAGTGAAGCTTTAACTTTTCTTTCTTAACGCACGAGATTCCGAGCTTGCCATCAACGTAGAATATATATATATATATATATATATATATATATATATATATATATATATATATAGTATATGTTTTTTCTTCACTGATGAGAGAAAGCTGAATAAGTTTATCACATGTCTTGGAAATTCTTTGATTTTCAAATTATGACAAGGCAATTTAACATGGTTACTAGATTTCGGATTTAATGTTTTCTTTTTGCACGATCTTCCTGTTTTGCACCCGTAGCACAGCCTATCCTGTGATCAATTTCTTTATTACCTATACAACATTTACTATAGATTATCCATACAGTTGTTATGTTCGTAAAATGGCAAGTGTTCTAAAAATAGAAAAAAGATAGACACACTGACGCCAAGAATTCAAAATAAGGAACCGTTTCTTTTGGTAAGAGTAGGAGTAAGAGTAGGTTCATGAAGTAGGAGTTAAGGACAGTAGTTTTGTGTAGGAGATTTGAAAAAGGAAAGAGGCTAGTCAGTTGACCTCTAGAGTCCAGAAGGGATAGGCTCGTATACAACTAGCATCCCACAGTGAAGAGAATTTAGCTAGTCTGCTCCTGTATCCACACAAAATTTAAAGGTTGTAACTTGATGTAAAAACCTAAAATTTTATGCCAAAAATAAACATCATTAATTCAAGTTTGTGTTATCTTCTAATTATACCAAAACGAAGCAACACAACACACTAATGTGATTGAAGGTTTTAGTCTTCAATGCACATTTTTCAATTTATTAACAGATTTTCTGCATTGAACATGTTTCTATTTACATCTTTTGAAACATTTGGTTGAACTTGTGTTATTGTTCAAAATCATTCTTGTTGAGTTGTGCGGTAATAAATACGAACAATAGAAAATTATATTAAATAAATGTATTACGGAAGAAAATAGAATTTACAAAGTGGGGTTAGTAATCAAACAGGAAACAAGGTATTAATTGTACGTCTCTTCGTATAATGTAAAGTCGGATTAGAAGTATCCGACTGACTTGTTAGCACAGTTCCAATCACTCTAGCACTGGTAAATCGCTACTGTGACATTACGGTCAACTATATTTAGTTGTCCCTCCCAGTAAGGGCAACATGTGACACATGGTCAGTTATGACTGGGAATTTCCGGGCTATATGGCCCGGTCAAAAAACGTCTGTCTATTTTGGCCCAGTCGTGATTCTACCCTTCGGCGGAACCACGACTGGGTTATTGCTCCCTGCTCGGAAGCAGAGAGCGCCCTCTACCCGAAGGCAGAGACTGATAGTATCGCAGTTACAGAGGCAAATGTCAACTGACATTACCGTCAAAAACACCAAGGTCTTGACATTACCACTATTTGTATTGCATGGAATAATTCATTTATCATTAAAATGGTGGAGAGCGCCCTAACAATTCCCATCCCAGATAAGAATAATTATTTCCTCAGTATAATCTCCTACTTTAATATTCGTAAATTTCATTGTGATGAATTTCTTGTTGTCTAAACAAGATAGACTCTGATGTATTTTTGCTCCTGAAGAAGAGATGATAGTCTAAGAAGTGATTTGAAACATTGAGACAATACTTTCTTACTTTTAGAAATGCTGAAGTTTGAAATGATTCAGTATTATGATACTTATGAGTCAACTAATTTTTTGAATACTGTCGTTCCTCTATGAAATCCAGATATGTAGTGGAGACAGTGAAAATAATACTGAAGAAAATATGAAAATTATATTTGAAATTAGAGGAGACTGATTAATACGACAGAATTTAGGAAATATAGTTCGAACGAGCGAAATAGAATAAAATTGATCCGAAAGAACTACACATATCTAACGAAACTTGATTTTGCAAACACACGTGACGTACTACGGTAGTTTGATAGCATTGGAAGTAAAAATTAATCAAGTAAGCAGATATCTATGATTACTTTTAAATTATGTGTAAAGGATGCCGTATATTTTAAGATTAACGAGTATCCAGTGCGCAATTTAGATTGTAATCCAAAAGGTCTTACTGCTTATCATTCTTGATATCATCGTCGTCGAAGAAAGAGAATCATGTACTAAATTCGAAGAAAATGTTTACAATTAACGCAGTTGAACTATCCTATAAAAAACAATTATAATATTGTGTCAACAACTCTTGCAAATCTAGAAAAGATATTGAGAAATTAGAGATAGATATTCTAAGCTATGTGATAGTATATGAGAAAAATATTAAATCAATCAAAATAATATGTGTTTAAATATTTGTGTGTGTAGCACTCCTCGTATGAATATATGAAGTTTTAAAAGTACACACACACACACACACACGTGTGTAAGGCTACATAATTAAACTTGAAATGTTTACGATTTCGAACATTTAAGCACATCTCCGAAGAAAAAAAGACGATATCTACACACTCTTACGTCAAAAAATGGTTAAACGCTTGTTATAATTAAATCGGAATCGTTTAAATTAATACGAGGACAATCACGAAACGCTAGCGACAAACAAACTAAAACCGTTTTTAATAATTTATCAATCACATACGCATAATACAACATTAAAAATATCACAAATAACAAAAGCAACCAAAAGCGATTTAACAACGAATAGACCACTAACACTTCAATATATAAAATTACACCAAGCACTATACAATTAAGAAAAAAAAAAGTGATACAACAGCAGAGTGAATATTTAGCCCTGACGTGTGTTGAGTGACAAACGTATCTAAATTATATATATATATATATATATATATATATATATATATATATATATAAAGACAAAAGAAAAACGTATCTTAGCCAATACGTATTGATATACAAAAGCAAATGTATTATTGTTTTTTAGTATAAGAAGTATAATTTATTAGGTTAGACCAAAAGTTAGGCAAACTACTCTAAGTCGAACAATCTAATGCCTACTAAACGAAATTGAATAATGATGTTCTTTACATGCACTTTTAATGCATATCAGCATTTCAATAATTTTAGTTTAAATTATTTTAGGTGATTTTACTTTTTAAAGTACGGTTCACTTACTACAAAGATTGGGAACAACTGGATGTATAGTTTTACGTCAAGAGGCAAATTATACGGATAGGAGAAGAAAATACTTAACCCTAGACTTGTCAGTGTAAAATATTAGTGATCGGGAAAATAGCGTCTCAGGATTTGTTTCGACAGAGCAGTGGTTCGGGAAATGAAGCTGATCATTGGAATATACTTCTAACAAATGGAGTACGGAGAAAATAATGTTGGTTGGCTAAAATAGCATGGCGCGTCCTTATCATGAAGGCAGATCTGGTAGAGTAAAGAAATGTAGTTTACTGGAGCACCTTCCATGAAAATAGATATAAAGCAGAGAGTCTTATCAAATCCCGCATGAGAGTCATCGGTTGAAGTGTGGAAAATAATTCGTCCCTCACCAGGACACTTAATTTCTTTTGGACTCTATCGAGGCTAGAAATAAAATGAGGTTATGTATTTAACCAATTTCTTGTATATATTTCACATTTTGTTATAAGAGTGGCTGACAACTTGCAGCAATCTCAATGACGGAATAGCCCATGGCTTGAAATGGTCTATTTAAGTAAAGAATATAATCATTTGAGGCGTAATATTCGAGTGTCATTCGAGTAATATTCACGCTGATTACTTCGACTACTGTTACGATCTAAATCCTTCCTGGCTGCTTTGTGAGTTGTCTTGTCTGTCACTGTAACTATTGTTTTGTGTATATTCGTTTAGCAACGGATATTGTGCTGAATAATACTGCAACGCTCTTTCTCTGTGTATCGTATCCACATTGGTGACGAAGATTCGAACTGATTTGGTAAAGAAGATTCGAACAGATTTGCTGACAAAAATATTCAAGAAATACAACCTGACACAACAAAACAACTACGAAGAATCAAAAAGTCACATCATAGACAACAAATATCACAACGGAAGAACTGCTTCGTGTCGGAGAAACGCAACTGAAAAAAAAAAGATGAACAAACATGCGTTAAAATGAATAAAATTTAAATACAAAAAGAGAAGACATCCAGAAATGTTTGCTAGAATTTCAGGAATTTGAAAAAAATGAAAAAAAAAACAAGTGAAACAGCATGCTAAACTGAAGGAAACTGTCTCAATAGAGAAGTTGTTCCAGAAAACTGAAATATCATTGCACAAGTTTCCGTGATTTTTTTAATAAATGATTTCTTAAATAAACATAAAGATGACATTACTTTCGACGCATTTTTTTGTAGTTTAGAAAAGATAGTACAAGACAGCTCAATTACGTCTGGTGAGGAAAAGAACGATTGTTGCTTGGTTAATTTGGAGACGTAAAACATGAACATTACTCAGAACTTCCTGGAAAATTTGATTCCCACAAAAAATAAAAACACTATCAGAAACATTTGGGAGCATAGTACTCTGTTTAATATATATTATTGTTGTTTAACTATTTAAAAAAATATGAAAACTATACAACTTTTTATGACATTGTAAACAGAGTGCAATATTTAAAATTAAGCAAATTAACTCCGAGAAAAAAACAAATCTTAAAAATTTAGTAGAGGAATGTCAGCGAAGTGTAAATTTTAAAGAAAAGGCACTTAGATATCGAAGAACGGTATAAATTGCTGATTCTCAAAATCATAATTATACCACAAGGTAGAATATTTTTAAAATTATTTCCCGCTACGTTTGAGTTGTACTTATATAAAGAATGTTCGTTTAAAACCAAAAAGTATTACAAATGTGGATAAAAAGGACACAGATTTTCTCTTTGTAAAAACAAATTTTAAAGAAAAATGAAAAATATGATACATTATATCATTAGTGAAGAATCTTTTGAGAAGAGAAAATATATAAATTTCCGAATAAATAACAAGAAAATTAAACTCGAAATAGACACATGATCAGACTTAAAGATAGTAAATGTTGATACATGGAAGAAAATAAACAGCCCGCTATTAAGCTGTTCTAAATAATTGCCAAATGTGTAAATAGCAAAAGACTAATTCAATTGGGAGGGGATTTGTGTCAAATACAAATAAATGACAAATATGGTACGACAGTAATGTAACTTTTTTCATTTCTTAAGAGATGCTGAGGAGGCAGGAAATAAACGCTGGGGTGGCTGAAAGAAGTAGAGAGGCGAGACACAAGGTATTTATGGAATGACATGTTGATATGATAAAAATTTAAAAATGCCCAGTTGATCCGACAAGAGGAAATAATTCTGTGTCTTTCTCCCTTTTTCATCTGATATTCTCTCATTTCTCTCTCGGATAGGGAGATAGAGGAGCGGCCGAAAACGGTATTATATGTTGATTTTGAAAAAGTCTACCCAGGTAATGCTGTATTTGCAATTAATTGTGACAGGTGAATATATAAAGTCAACGAAATGGAGCAAGCATCGGGGGAATTGTGGGCAATTGTGCTGAACCAGCTAAACAAAGTAGGTGTTATATTTTAATGGGATGACATTCCGTTGTTTTCCTCACTCTGCTAATATTGAAGTAGCTAAGAAAAAAAACAATTGATTTGAAAATCAACGCAGAGAGTCACAAATTGTCGGCAGATGTACGTCAGACAGACGAAGAACGCGTAAAATAATGACGCAGAAAAATCTTCTCTGTTTTTCTCTCTTCCACACGCTAATGGCAAGAACACTGCTTATAGGCAGAGAAGCAAAAAGACTGGAATACTTCTAGTAACAACAACAACAACATAGCAGAAATTTATGGATTTGAAAATTTTATTTTAGTTTTCTTTTTGTTTATTTCACTTTTTATTCTCTCTACCTCTCTGTTTCTCTCGATGTACACAGTATAATAATATAATCATTAGTCTACATAAACTGATCTTCCTTTCTGCCTTGTTTCTTTGTTCCGGTCTGTTTCTCATATTTCTGCATGTGCATCCAACCAAATCTCCATTTCAGTAGTTGAGAAGGCAGTACGGGGACAACCGCCCCCCCCCCTTTTTTTTGTTTTTTTTTACAAATCCGTAATTTCTTCTGAGATCAAAAATTACAACGTGGCAGGGGAGGTGAAAGAATTTCGACTGATCATTTTCGATCACCTGGGGCGGAACGTAAACGAACTGCTGCAGACAGAGGTGCGAGTAACTTACGACAGGTTAGCGAACTCAACGCAGTTTTGGGATCAGGATTGGTAAGGAGTCATTCTAAAATTTCTGGATGAAATATGCATAAATGTTTTTCTATAAGGAAAAGAGAAAAGAATAAAACGATCGTAACACAAAATCTGTTTGGTACTGAATATAAGGAAGCATTCTTTTTGTTTTTTACGTCTCGATTAACACGTTTTGCAATAACGTAGTTGGGTCATCAAACATTTCTGAAAAAATCGAAATGAGATTTAAAAACAAAATTTTGATATATTTTTTTTTTATGACTTAGGTTTTTGCTTTAAATTAAGGCCGATAATGAAATTGAAAGAGAATGCTGCTCCTGCTTTTGGTCCAAAAATACATATACACTTCGCTGCATTGGAAGTTATAGATAAACAACTGGAATGATTAGAGAAATATGATGTAATTAAAAATTAATTATAGACGTTGGTCAAAGCCAAAAGTTTACATTAAAGATTTTTTAAAAAATAAGATTCTATGCTGACTATTCTATAGGGGCGAAGAACTGTTTAAACAAGCCAAATATCCTCTACTGTCAGCAGACAGAAAATGTTCAAATTAGATGGAAGGAGACTGTTTTCTAAATTTGACTTATCTGAGGCGTATTTGCAGATACCAACAGACGAATTGTGTGCAAAATTTTTAACAATTAATAAGCAAAATTTTCATTATAAATTCAATAAATTACCTTTTGCTGTGAAGGTAGCGCCTGTAATATTTTAACAGGTAATGAACACTATGCTTTGTGGTCTAGATTTTGCTACGGCATATCTGAACGATATATTGATAAAAAAATTTAAAAATGTGACAAAACGTGAAAAGCAAGTAAAAGAGTTGTTCAAAAGAAGTAAAGAATTTGTATATCAAGCTCAGCGAAAACTACGAGTTTTTACCTGAAATTAAATATTTGGGAGAAATCATAAAGAAGAAACTTCAGAGGCCTGATCCGAGTCGTGTAATCGCAACAAAGAACATGCCTACCTCTACAAAGGTATCGTATTTACGAGCATTTTTAGGATTGGCAAACTATTATAGCAAATATGTTAAAACATGCGGACACTGACAGCACCATTAAATAAGTCAGGTATGTGTTATACGTGATACACGCTTTGGCCTATGATATGACTCGAAAGAGACATAACTGAATGGGCAGAAGATTATCCCGCGGTATGTTGCCATTGCTTTCTTTGGTAGACTGGTTGCCAGCCAAGGCTATAGAACCCAATCTGTCCTGTTATTTAACCCTATAACTGGAGGGAAGAGACGGATTAATACCTTTCCCAAGAGTATTTGTGCGAAAGTGAATGCAAAGAATTCAACTGGAATTCGAATTGGGCAACCCGATTTGTCGTTCCGGATCGATATCACTGCACCACAACGCACATCCATTAAAGAAACAGCTTAAAAAGATGCAAAATGGAATTTGTCGGTTGATTATGAAGAAGATTTTCCAAAGTTTAAACACATTAACATCTAATTTAGCGTTTACGTTTAACGACCCAAACAAAGAAATCTATGTGGCAAGTGACGTATGTAATGTAAATTTTGGGGCTGTACTTCTACGTAGGGAAAAGGATGGTCAGATGAAGGCCGCATATCATGTTTCGATGGCACTGCTTCCTGCAGAAACGAAGTATTCTCAGATTGAAAAGGGAGGATTAGCCATGATATTTCCGTTTAAAAAATTCCATAAATATATTCATGGAAGTTAGTTTACGTTTAAAGATGGCCACCGTCCATTACTGTCGATATTTGGTTTAAAATACAATTCTGGCACATTCAGCGAAACGTCTTCAGAGATAGAAACTATATTGCTGAACTCCTTGTTTAAAATAGTTTTTACCGTCAAAATGATAGCCCATGCTAAGAGATTGTCGAGGTTAATCCCAAGAATAAGTAAACCACTCGAAGAGACATTGAGTTGCGAATTGGAATCGAAACTTGTCCTGTATAATACGGTAAATGAATTACCTGTTACACTGGATGAAATCGGGACCAAATTTACATTCGACAAATTTATTACACAGAAAAAAATAGTAACAATTGACTGAGAAGACACTGAATTTTCTCATATCAAGTTGGATGGGTATTCTCTCAAGAAGAAAGCCTATTAGAAGTCAAGCTCACTCTAGACCGCAAGTGGAACATATATAAAACCCATTTATAAAGGTGATAGGAATGAGCTGTTCATCTTTACCGGAGCCAAATCAGACTAAAATAGAGTACCACTGCAATATCTCAGTTGAAACTACCAAGTCTACACTTGCAAGTCTTGCTAAATTTCAAATAGTTTTTAACCGGACATATACGTGATGGATTATATTCTATTTTACCTCTCTTTCACAGAAAAAATATCGCAAGACCCTTGTTGTTCTCTCGCTTTTTCCATTGCTAATATTTTGACTAGCTGCATTCCCTAGTTCCAACAGAACTAAAAACAGCGATGCTATGCACGAATTTTCCTCATTAAATTATTGAACAAAACAAATGAAAAGAAGAACAATACAGTAATACCGCACAAGTAGAACTACATTTTGGTACAAAAAACACCACAGAATGTTTAAACAATCAAAACAATTGTAAACTCTTCATGCATTTGGTTATCAGTTATATCTTCTACATAGCCTCAGAAAATGAACTACTTATATAATTCAGGAAACACAATGGTAATGTTAACAACATATATTAAGACAAAAATAGATACAAGAGATAAGAGTAAACATAATTTTGGCTGACAGACATCAGACAGATTGTGATGAGCTCAACTGAAGCCCCGAGAGTGATTAATTCTCAGTTAATATACTGGTAGGAAAACTACATAGTTGTGTGTAATCTTGGGGCCTTGAATAATATATACGAGATCTCCCACTCCTTGCTTTACTGTGCCTACTTCCCAAAACGTTATGTTGTTCTTATAGACTTTAAACAATATATTCTCACAACATAAGTAAGAATTTCTGGGTAGGTTGACCGTTTCTTTTTTTTTAATTTTGCCTGCTTTGAAATTAGCTTATCAGATACTGATCTTATCCTTCTTGCGAACATCGTTTCTGCGGGTGAAAGTCCCGTTGGCGTATTAGGGTTTGTTATAATTCTATACACCTGCAGAAACTGTTGCAACGCCTTTTCAGTCGGTCTATCGTACGCTTTTTAAGCGCTCGTTTTAAGGTGTCCACGAATCGCTCCACCTGTCCGTTGGAGCTAGGTTGATATGGCGGTGTCGTAATATGTTTCACCTTGAACTTTTCACAGAACTGTTTAAATTCACCAGACGTGAACTGCGTTCCGTTTTCCGTCACTCCGAAATCCACTACGCCAAAACGCGCGAACAGTTCATGAAGGAAAGCTATCGTGCACTCTGTAGTGTGTCTTCTGCATGTAAGAACTTCCGGCCATTTAGTGTGGCTGCGACAACGATGAGTTTGTAATGGTCTTCCATTGAACCCGCAAAATCAACGTGAATCCTCTGCCACGGCTGGTCAGTCTTCGGCCACAGTTTGCACATAGCTGGTGGATCTTTAGCTGCGAACGCGCACACTTTGCATGCCTCAGTCATGTCAGCTATATTTCTGTCTATGTTTGGCCAGTAGTCATAACAACGCATGAGAATTTTTGTACTTTTTTCCGGGATGTCCCATATGAATGTCCCGCAAGATTTTCTTTTGCAAAATTTTAGGTATCACTACTCTTTCATTATACAACATTGCGTCGTCACATAACAGAAAAACCTCAGGCACACTCGAGAATTTATTGTAAATTTAGTTTGTTGGAACAAGTCTAGACAAACCGTCAGCGTGGCAGATGTTCTTGGAAGACAGGTACTCAATCTTAAAATTATAGTTCAGCAGAACTGTACCTCACCGTATAAGTCTGTTCGCAGTGTACACCGTTAGTACCTTCTTAGATACATAAATAGTCAGCAGCGGTTTGTGGACAGTCTGTAACGTAAAATATCTGCCGTGTAGATATCTATGAATCTTTCAATCTGCGAATATTGCTTTTCCACAGGCAGCAAAGTTCGAGACACATGCGCGATGAGCTTCCTCGTTCCATCCAGAAGTTTGTGTAAAATGAAGGCGCCGATGCCATAAGAGCTGGCATCGCTTGCTATTATGATGTTCAACTTTGGGTCATAGTGAGTGAGAGAAAAGTTTGAAGTGAGTGTATTATTTATTTTTTCGACTGCAGATTGGCATTCCGGTGTTCATTCCCAGGTTTACCTTTCTTTAGTAGTTCGTTTAAGGGAGTGCGTAGGTTGTGCATATTTTTAATGAACACCTGGTAAAAATTCACTGAGCCTAGAAAGCTTTGTAGTTCTTGCAAGTTATCCGGGGCCAGCATGTCCTTGATCGCCTTAGCCCTGTCGGGATCCGGTCGTCGACCGTCTTTGTTAATGATATGCCCCAAATACTTTATTTGCATCAAATAAAAATCACATTTAGGCTCCTTGATGTTAAAGCCGTATTCTTGAATTTTGTCAGATACGCTTAGTATGTGCTCCCGATGATCTTTCACTGATTTACTAGTAATTAGGATATCATCAAGATAAGCAGGTTCGAAATCAAGGTCGCGTAGCATGGTATCCATAACCTGCTAAAAGATAGCAAGTGTGACCTTAACTCTAAAAACCAGTTTATTAAATTTATACAAAGCTCTATGAGTATTTATACAAAAAAGTTTGGAACAGTTCTCCTCAACCTGGATTTGTAAATATGCATCAGGTATGTCAATTTTAGAAAGAAATTGCCACCGTTTATGTTATTAAATATCACTTCGGGTCTAAGAAAAGAATAGTGGTTGCCTTTTATTGAGGCGTTCAATCCTGTTGAGAAATAGCGCATACACTAATTTGGCTTGATTATTTCTTTACGTATACTGTTGGTGCAGCCCATTCACAAAAAATCTTTTTTAGACAGGATACCTGCATTTTCCAATCCGTCTAACCCTTCATTGATTTGGTTCGCTGCCGCAAACGGAACGTTCCTTTTCTTTTTAACCACGGGCTGAGCGTTATCTTTTAACTAGAATTGTGCTTTTATCTTGGTACATTTTCCTAAACCGATTGAAAACACATCAGTGAATTTTTGCTTGAGTTTCTGTTTCAGTTTCTCAATGTTGGAGACTGCACCTTCTATTTTACGACAAAGCATACTTATTGGATAGTCCCACACATTGAACTTCTCAGTCCAATCTGTTCCAATTAAGTTTTCTGTATTTTTCATGACAGAAGCTTTTAGTTTCTTTCGTTATTCCATTTAATGTTACAGCGAAAAATACTTCACCTAAAATAATAATATGTCACCTGTTACAGTACGTGCTATTTTCTTTGTTCTTAATAAAATGGTTATTTTAGTCGCCTCCAGGTATGCAAATTAATAATCGTAAGGTCAAACCCAGAGTCGAGCTGGAATTTTATCGTTTCGTTAAATATTTGCACCCTTACGTATTTACGCAAATTTTCATCTTGTGCGTCTGCCTAATTTTATTTTTTGATCTAAATTTTTTTAATATACCTGCATCCTGATGTTACATGGCCAGTTTTGCCACAATTTTGACAGGTTTTCTACTTTTTAGACGGGAAAAAACATTATCTAGTGTAAGTTTCCGAAAATATAACACGGATCTGGTGGTAAATTTTCTTGTCTATTCGTAGCATGCTTGTCACGATATTTTGGTCGCATAGATTTACTTTTCTCTTTTTCAGGTGAGTAGTATTTTGGTCTGCTTTTAATTTTTTTGATATGAGCGACTCCCGACTCCTCGATATTTCTAGAGTCACATTTTACGATACGACCCTCTGGCAGTTCTCTGCCAATTTTTCGGCTGATTCTCTATTTTTGTCAGCACTCGGCGTTTAATTTCAATGTCTCCAGCTGAGACTAAACCCTGGGCAAAAATCAGACATTTGAAGTCGTCAGCAGATAAATCTGCTAATTTGATGTCATTACATTGTTTATTTACTATAGCCTCAAATGTAAGATAGTCCTGCTGATCCTACTTGAATAGATTTAGGCACTTCCCTCTCTTTGTAATCAACGTTGAATAAATCTTCGTACCGCCTGTAGAAATCATCGAATGTTTTTTTCATCTTCGGGTACATATTCGAAAGTTTCCATGGTACTCCAGATGTGCCCTGGGAAAACGCACTGTCGTTCTTAGATGATTGTTTGCCATTTAATGATTTGTACAGTAACTCTTCTATTTGACTATGACGGTCCACGATTTTTTTTTAAGAGCTTGCAAATGGAAATCTTTCTGCTGTTTATGAAGTTCCATAAACAGTTGTTGCTACCGTTGTTGTTGTAGAATAAACCGCTCTTTGATTTTCTGCTGTCGTTTGTCACTTTTTCGCTGAAAATCTAACTGAGATTTGTTCAATTGGATTATTACTTTCTGAAAATCTTCCACTTTTTTAATCAGAATAAAACGACCAATTTTTTACGTGAAAAAGCAGAGAAGAAAAAAAACTAACTGTAGTTACATTTTTGTAAAACGTACGCAAAAGAAGATAGGCCACAAAAAACTCTACTTACAGATTTTTTTTTCTGTAATACCGTCGTTCCGAGCTTGTATAAGAATTTTCATGTAACAATTAATTATTGAAGTTTCCCACACTTATTTTTTTGTTACAGCGCTAACATTTTAGAAGGTATGTGTAGATTATTTCCTCATGTGATGTTTTGACTTGAATTCTTCCGAAGTTGTTTTATTATTTAATTTTTCTCTTTTTAGAAACAGTTGCAAGTTGGTTTAGCTGGGGTATGTTTTGGTACTTCGAAGTTTGTCGACAGATTTAATGTGAGGGGGTTATCACTTGGTCAGTCGCTGTTGTACACTAGCTCGAATCTTCATTCGTTGCTGTGGATCTGAAAACTGTTTTTAGCTTATCGAAGTTCCCGTTCGCCAGTTGATGAGTGGGGTATTCTTTCTATTAACTCGTATTTCCTTGATGTTCGAAATCCTCGTTCGCCAGTTGATGTTCAAAGTCTTCGTCGCCAGTTGATGTTCGAAATCCTCGTCGCCAGTTGATGTGGACCAGTGATGGGACCACCAAATGATAACTCGAAACACGGTGATATAGTTAACAACATATACTAAGCCAGAAATAGATACAAGAGAACAGAGTAACATAAGCTTGGCTTAATAGTGACTGACAAACAGACAGACTGTGCTGAGCTGAACTGAAGTCACGAGAGTGATTAACACTCAGTTAATATACTGGTAGGAAGAGTCCATAGTTAAGTGGGTAACGCCACACAACAGCAGCTATAGCATTCGATGACCGAAACATTATATTAACATTTAATCAAGTATAGCTTTGTTTTACAAACATAACATTAATTATTAAAATTCCCTTGACAGATTTTTACATGCTCAATAAAACATTTTAATAACTTCATTGGAAAACACACTGGAATGTTGAACAAATCCGATTTTTCGGCTCTTACTTCTATATCGGCGTAATAATAGACACACAAACATATACACACGCACTCACACACTCTGTGTGTGTGTGTGTGTGTGTGTGTGATGGTCGGAAGAATTCTAACCACTCAACAACGCTCCTATTAGTTTGAATACATTAGAGGGCTAAAATAAATAAAGATGTCGGGCAATACATATGATTGGTGAATTTAGAAGAGTATAAAATATTGCTTTAAAATTTAAAATAAAATTAGAATATACTAGTCCATTGAATTGAATAAAACTTTAGGTGCAAAATTCTAAGAACGTTAACGAGTCCGAAGAAAATCATCTTTAATTGTATGTATTGGAAAATGAAGATATGTCAAGTGTATGAAGATATGTCAATGTATCTTTTAATATTGTATTGAAGAACTATGCCCCTATACTATTCCTCTGTCCTATCTAAAATCTATAATTACTGTCTTTCGGCTTCCACTTTTTCTGTCTGATGAAAGTCCTTTTCTGGGGTCCCTGTTTTTAAGAACTCAGAAACCCTCGGACACACCTAATCATCGCTCAACCAATTTTCGGAAGTGTTCGAAGTTATTATCTATGCTGAAATAGTTCAACATCTTAATGCGCATAACTATTCTCAGACAGATAGCATGGCTTCCAGTTTGGCAGGTCTAGTGCCGATATGGTAATGAACATCACCGAATACATATACAAGGCGCTCGATAAGTCCGGCTAACCTCGGGCTGTTTCCCTAGATATTTCCAAACCTTGATAGGGTTTGACACGCTGTCCTTCTGCGCAAGCTATATGGTTATGGTATCACTGGACGCTTGCTTAATCTGATCGAATCTTTTCTATCTAACCGTATAATGAAGGTTGTCTTGTGCTGACATGCTTACACATCCTACCACACCAATAATGGTGTATCCCAGGGCTCTATTCTAAGCTCGACGCTCTTTCTGATCTTTATGAACGTCCTCCCTGACGTGATCAAATTCCAATTAGGCGATGACACCACCAAATTTTACCGCCTGGTGATGCGGGCAAAAATAACCTCGCTACACTTCTCGAGAAGGACGAGCACTCTGTGGTAGACTAAATTAGGAAGTGGCTTATAAATAATAATTCTTTTAAAACGAAGCTGCTTTCTGTCAAACACCACGCACAATCCCTCCTTCCCCCATCAGCATGGACCAAGCGAATTTCCCTTAAAACAATACACTGCGCCTCCTCGGTCTCTCCCTCTCTTCACACGTAGAACCATTACATACAAGCCATGCTAGGAAGGTTACGTAACTGCGGCGTCTGGCTTGGAAGTTCCCCCTCCGATTCCATCTTGCATATATAAAAATCAACCATTCGATAGTGCATTGAATACTGTTGTCATATCTAGTCGGGTGCCCTTGCCATTCATTTTAGAGTCCTAGACAGGCACAAAGGAGAAATTATAACGTGATTAATCCTGACTTGGCAGATGAATTCCAGCCACTTTCTCACAGGCGGGATGCGGCTTATCCATGTCTATCCTTAAATATTTTCATTGATGCCCCTTCCACAAGAATATACACGAGCAACTAGACTGGCAACACTCCCATATTTTTATAGTTAAATCAAATAAAAGCAGCCGTTACTTCAACTCTAACAGCTTCTTTTTTGCACTTCCCGCCGGTGGAACTCTCTTCCGTATACTTGTTTCCCTGAGAGAAACAATCTCCAAGAATTTAACTTCAATGTCAATGTCCATCACTAATCGCTTTGACTCCCATCCTTCTCTTATCCTTTCCCTGTGTCTTGTTTTTCCCCCTTTTCATTCTCCTCACAAGCAAAATTTTTCACATCATTTTGACTATTCTTCCTTTAAGCATTTTCTGACACCCCCAGTAACTGGTCCGTCTGTCTCTTCTCTCTTCCCTGCTTAAACTTTCACTCTTCTCTTATGTAGTCCGCTGCGCACCAGTGGCGGTATCGTCTTGTTTGAGGTGAACTGATTTAAAAAATTCACCTTTAACCGGTAAAATCAATAAATTGTAGCCCAACTGTTATATATATGCAAGGTGACTATTATCCATTATGATAACAAATGGTAAAGAAGCATCTTGATAAATTAATACCACTTGAATTCACTACCTACAAAAACAGAAAATTATAGTGCATCATTAAAATTGTACACAAGAATTTAAAATTATTTTGAAGCTAAGAAAATTTTACTAAATTAATAAAAGGTGTTTTGGTTTTAATTAAAATTCATTATGTAAAAGGTTTATGGATATCGATATTTGAAAATTATGCAGTTTATAGAATGTCAAGAATGTGACGTTTGTACGCATAATAATCAAATATTTACTTCAGGTATGAAAAATTTGGCACCAAAATCTGAACACGCATTAGATTAACGACAGATGCATTCCAAAACTAACAAATTACTAAGAACCCAGAAACAAAATCGTTAGAAACAACAAAAGTATAAGAGTGCTTAATTGCTATGTGATATTCATTCTCTTATATGGCAGTGAAGTCTGAAAGATATCTCAATGAGTGAAAAGAAAATTTTAAGCAACAAAAATGTAGAGAGACTGATAATTCTTTGAATGGATCACGTAAGCATCGAGAAAGTTTTACAGAAAAAAAAATAACATTTATATATTTAGAATAAGAAACAAACTTGAAATTCCTTGGATGCTTGTTTTTGTTTAGTGGCTTATCAACTGCTGTGGATTAAGTAATTGTGAATTCTATTTTGCACACAATTTTCTTTTTGAAATAATAATGGTGCTAATGATATACATTTGACTAATTAACACATAGACAGAGAAGAAGATGTAAATTCATAACTTTCGTAAGGGTATTTGTGCGAAAGTGAATATAACGAAGCCAAATGGAATTAGAACTCGGATCTCCAATTATCAAATCCAAGCTACTATCAGTAAAACCACCCGTATATACAACATCCAAGCTTATAACAACTGTTATTACTAATAGTCACACTTCTTCCTATTGACATGGATCGACGTTGCTTAACTTCTGTGATGTACAGGAACCGGTTTTTCAACCTGAAACTGAAATTCATGAATACATATTGCCTGAAAAAAGTTACCATCAGAAAGGTAAATCGAGCGTAACAGAGAAAATGTAGGCAGTGAACCACCTACCTGAAAAATTTGTGTGGCAAAAAACTTAGCAAAAGCAGAATCACAGCTAAGTGTCCTAAAGGATAGGAAGTTGGGAAATTCTGGATGGCCTATAATCTTGAAATTAAATGGCAGAAATATAAGATATGGAATAGTGTGTTTAACATTTATGTGGGCTACCTTTGAATTTACTTATAAGTAGATATTAAAATTGCCCCGATATTCTTCGCATAATAAAACTTACATGTTATTAAAATTTTTATACTATATTCTGAGCATCAAAAACTAATTTATAAATAAGTAAAATAAGTATATAGCGACAATTTTACTTACATTGTTTTATAAAAATTTCATTTTGAAAAATAAATTTGCATAAGAAAATCTTACATACCGTAACTATCCGTATATAAAACGCATTTTTACCAAATTTTAACAAATCACTGACAATACACATAGATCAATATAAATCGGTTTTACTCATTAGCAGTTGTCTGAAATTTCACCATAGTTTGTACATTGAAAAACAACTTGCGTAAAAAATTTCAAATTTCCAAGTGGTTAAATCAGCATCGGTAAAAGCTCTCACCCTCCCCGTTTTATTTTTGAACCAGAAAATATCTGAAACTCCAATCATTTGTCTCAGGAATGTGCAACGAATTTCAGTTCATTATGAGTCCATTTATATATATATATATATATATATATATATATATATATATATATATATAAGGTAGAATTTCCAATATTTATGGGAGACCTCGCATTTATTCGTTCAACAAGAAACCAAAACATTTATTAAAATATAAAGATTTGTTTAGAAACCATTTCTTGGTTGGACAGAGATTTCGAGACTCGCTCTTACTTATGTTTGTACATCTGTGTGCATATGTTTTCCTTAATGAATATATATATATATATATATATATATATATATATGTGTGTGTGTGTGTGTGTGTATGTGTGTAGGGGTGAATGTGTGTGTGTACGAGCATGTATTTCTTTTCGGAAGAAATTTGCAAGATTGTGTTAAGAGGAATATATATTTTATTAGAAGTTTTTAAACATTTTATATATATATATATATATATATTCGTTTGGAGATAATGAGTTAGAGATTGACAATGTTAAAATGTTTTTATCTTTTTAGCGGCAACACAGGATTTAGATATTGATCTGAATGAAAAAAGGCACAAACAAAAATTAATTAGCCTGTATAGAAAAAGAGAAATGTAAAAATATAATACAATTCTTTGACCAATCTTCAAGCATTGACACTTTTTTAAATAGATTTTCTCAATTATTTTCTATATTTATAATTCTTAATCATGAATAATTCATAATATCTCCTCGAAGATAAATTTTCGCTTTTTGTTAATTAACAAATGCATTTTCACTTTTTTTTCTTTATGTCTTCCAGAAAAAAAATCTTATCGCGTGCTTTGTTTCATTTGTTATGTTAACTCTTAATGAATTCGATTTTCACAGTTTAAGTTTGCAAAAATGTAGCTGACGTTTTTTAAGACTTAGGTCAAATTGAATAAATTTGCAAAAAATATCTGCCAACCACTTTATTGGGTAATATAATTAAAAAATAATTCCGAATCAGCGAAAATTCTGAGTCTTAATAAAAGAAACAAAATAAAACATCATAATCAAGGAACTAAAGAGAAATCTAACCATTTACTTTAACAATCATTTCAAATGTTCTTAGATGCAAATTAATCATTCAGGAAAATTTTAAAAAACACCCATGCTTGGGAAGAAGATTAAATAATTCATGCTTTTTTAGTCACACATATACGTAATAAGTTTTGTTTTATCTTTTGAAAATATGAATTCAATCAATATTCTTTTTACTTGGACATATGCGTTTTCTTTAAAATTTCTTAGCCGGACATTTTCTGCTATATACTTCACAATGAATATATTTACAACATAAACAGCCAACATCCACCATCAATACGTCACTGGAGATTATCTTCGTATATAATCTAATGACTGAAACTTAATCCAGAGAAACGCGCATCGTCATACATGATTCGCGTATAAACAACCTATTGGTAAAAACATATAGAACAGATCATTTTGAGTTCACCTTCCTTATTTCTTATGCTAAATTTGTTATAACTGATTCAAATGCCGAGGTATTTGATGTTTCTGATATTTACTAATTCCACAACCTGAATTTTATAATGTTTTCATGGTAGGTCTCATCACAAACCTATTCCTATTCTAGATAATAGCATTTGTTCCGAAAAAGTATTTTAAATGAGGATGGAAAGTGAGAAACTGAAATACAAAGGTGCATTGGAATAGTGAAAGATTCCTTTCAAAAGCTAAGTAAAGTATTAAGAAACAAAGTTTTTTCAGAAACAAAAGAGTACTGAACTGTTATGTAACATCAGTCTTCTTATGTAGCAGTGAATTGTGGCAGAAATGTTGTTCTACAGAAGGATGCTGAGAATATCGTGGACGGAACATGTGAGCAACAACAAAGTTTTAAGGAAAATGAAAACAAGAAGGAACATTTATACTTAACATCAGAAAGAGACATTTGAAATTTGTAGTATACTTAACGAACACTTGGAAAATTTGATATTATTGAAAAACAATAACATTTTTTTCAATTGGAGTAGATAGATCTATCTATCGCCCGGTTCACACTCCACCCACGTCTATTGAACAGGTTAAGAGGCTCATCCCTTGTTCCCTGTTTAGGATGTGGTTTCTGGCTTTCTTTTTTCCAATCTCACTTTGTTTTCTTTTTTTTTTTCAATTGGAGTAGATAGATCTATCTATCGCCCGGTTCACACTCCACCCACGTCTATTGAACAGGTTAAGAGGCTCATCCCTTGTTCCCTGTTTAGGATGTGGTTTCCAGCTTTCTCTTTTCCAATCTTTTCACTATTACTTAGCCCCCTGCACATCAGTGGCATTACCGCCTTGCTCGGGGTGATACAATTAAAAAGAAAAGAAAAAAAAACCTTGTTCCGAAAAACCTGGTAGAGGATCTTTACTTTCTGTTCAAGATTTTTTTTTCTAAGAATTAATATCTTTATCATCAGTATTTTCTCTACTCTTCATTAGTACATTGGCCATGGGATTGAAACAGAATCGTTTTCGTCAATTAGCAGATTAAATCGGGATGTTGCATGGAATGCTTAAATGACCAGTGCTATATTTTTACACCTGTGCTTGTAAATGCTGATAGAATTGTCTAAGAATCTAAAGCTTTAATTTGCTACTTATGTGATCTTAAATATTTCTGCATCTGATAATCACCATACTTGTAAAATTGTGTAGATAATTAAACTCTTTATGTACTTACTTATAAATGCTAATTAATTAATTATTGACTGATTTACAAGATTTTACAAAAATTGTTTTTCCGTGGTTATTTAAAAAACCACCATTCCGTTACAATTAGTGTACCGCATTTTCATAGAATTCAATCATGTTATACATAAGGAATGCGTTGTAGTAACAGCTACGCTCTACAAATCAACGCACAGTTTTTGTTAAAATCGGTTAAATATGTCCTTTATGAAAAGACTTTATATTAAGTAGCATATCTTGCCAAAGAAAATGTAAAACCTCGTTTCTGAAATCTATAAAAATGAAAACTCATTTTTATGTAAATTATTCAGATCACACAAAGTATTTCAATATTTTGTACAAAGTGGATATGATATTTTAATTTGTGTAGTCAAATAATTCACCAACCTGTGGTATCATATGAGTCACGCGGTATTATTCGAACTGGCAGATGGAAAATATTATCTTAAAAATGACATTTTAAAGGCGTTACAGTGTTTTGTTCCTTAAAAAGAATAATTTAAAATAGGGGAAATATCTATTAGACAATAAGCTTGAGAAGAAATCTACATTTTAGATTCATTCTGAGTAGGTACATCCACTAAATCGCTAAAAAGAACAGCATATTAGGAATAAAAATATTCCAAACTTAATAAAACAAATTTTTCCATCAAAATATTTATATTATTATGAAGAGGAAAGATCAACGTAATTTTTAATTATTTTTTTTTTTACATTTTTTAATCCCTTCTAACATTTTAAAAATTTTGTCTAATAATTTTGTTTATATTTGAGTTAAACAAAACGTTACAACTGTTTGCAATGGAAAAGATAATGATTACATCACCCACTTTTTTCGGCGACAAACACATTAATTTGAAAATTTTTGCAAAAATAAATAATTCTCGGATTTTAATGAAACTCATAGTACTCATTCACAAATGAATGAAATTATTATTTTTTAAAAATCTTGTTAAAAATTCTTTTTACCTCTGTTAACCCCCTTCACTTAAATCCATAAAATTTTAATAATTTTTAATTGGCTGCAAACTATAGTTTTATTAGTTATACGCAGGACTCAATGGAAATTATAAATCATCTATTTTTATTTTAAATTTTACAAGTCTATCCAAAAATCTGCTCCGAAGAATCAATTAAAAAATGCAATAAAAGCTCTGATATAATTTAATTTGATTTGATAAGCTTTTAATTGCTGGAAAAAATAATAAATATTAAGGATATTATAGTCTGAAGAAAAATAATGTTTCGATTACTAGTAAAATTTTAAAAGAATTGTTTCATTTTGTTTTATTATAATAATTTATAAAGATTTTAAAATAATTTAAAAATCATTAAAGTACTGTTGCGCTTCGATTTTTTTAGTTAAAAATTGATGATTATATTGCTTATCGAAAATTGAAAAGTTTCATACAAATCGTTCTGCACCCATATTTTAAAATAATTTATAACTTTTTTTGTGCTTTTGATGGTTTTTTCTGTATGGTAATTTCTATGTGCAAATTAAAATTTCAGAGTTTTCTCCCTTACCTGCAAATAAATTGGTACAATTTTGTCTCTTATAGACGCCATGCATTTTTCTCTCTAATCAATAACCTTTCAACAATTTCAAGATTTACTGTGCAGACAGGTCAAAAAGTTCAAATCGGTGATTAAGAAAATTTTCTATTCTAAGTTTCACGCTATAAATAAGTAATACTTGTGTAAATCAGATTAATTAAAAATAAAATTTGCTAATTTTCCAAAAATGATGTGTCACAGATGCATATTTTATTTTTGCAAAATTTTTAAAACCGAGGACAAAATTTTGTTTATAAAAATGTGCCGATCGCACAAAAATAGCGGCAAATTCAAAAATTGAAAAGAAAAATTTTATATTCCAATCAATATAAATTCTGTTTGAAATAAAGCAGATCATTTTGCTTACTGGAAATAGTAAATTTAATAATTTAGCTTTCAATTAAAATAAAATAAAAGTTGCAATAAAAGTATTTTTTTAAATTAATTTAAAAGTTAGTTATCGAAAATGAGTTGAGATACCTAAATCAAACTCTACAACATTAATATAAATTTGAATCTATTTTCTTGGCTAACTAGTATTTAAGTGAATCTTTAATCAACGTTGTTTTGTTCTATTGTATTTTACAAATAAAATACTGAAATTCTCATACTTATGTAATTTCTCACATTTTTTGGATATTTATTCGAGTATACAAATATTGCAAACTGATGCGTAGAGAAAGTTTATTAACGTGCGTTAACAGTCGCAACTAAATAACTTGCGTTTTTTAGGATGTCGACAAGAAATATTTAATCATCTTCTTTTATGTGCCGTTTCTCTTCAAGACGTAGGCGATCATTTCTTTGCACACCTTTCAGTCCGTTGTAACTCTTAATACGTTTTGTCCTGTTATTTCTCTAAAACCTAGTTCTTCAATCTATTTCTCCAAGCCCATCATGAATGCCACGCGTTGTTTTCTTCTGCCCTTCTATATGACATGTGATATTTATATTCTCCAAACAACCTTTCCTCGGAAACTGTATGTTTTCTTTATGTTTCTGTTCTCTCCAAAAACACACCGAATCTCACATTTTAGGCCAATGGAATTCTTCGCTTTCTTCTGTCGAACCAATTATCTATTAATTCGAATCTGAACTCGTCTTTGAAATTATTCATATAGGATAACAGATATCACATAACAGTATAGTAATCATTTATTTCTTCTCACTTAAATTTTCCCGTAGTTTAACATATTTCTTAGATTTTAGAATGCGTCTTTGTCCAACCCAAGACACTTACCGATTTCAGTGTCGCACTTTCCGTCCTCTGTTAGAAAAATTCCCAGGTATTTAAATTTATTTAACTGCTTTATTTTAGTATCACCTACATGTAATTGGCATTTCGGGCACTTCTATTGGTTGATGACAATGCATTCAGTATTTTATAGTTCATGATCCATGCTTTGCTACAATCTGTAAGAACTTTTATGTTTCTCCTTCTGTCACACAGATAAAACAAAGTAAGCTTGTGTTACTTAGAATGCACACACACACACACACATAAACACTATTTTCTTAATCTATAATAATGGTAATTCATTCAAATGCCAAAAATTACAACACAGTCTTATTTATGACTATCGTCTACGTCACTGAAACTTTCTGAAAAGAAATATGCTTCTTTCTATGATAAAATCTGGTTTATTTTGTAATCACCAATTGATAGCATTTGAATATAAAGGCGAAATTTCCGTAAATATATATTTTAATGTAAATACATTTATATAAAAAGGCTAAACGTGCAAAATAATGATCTCTTGATGTTAATAGGTATATCATTTGTTTAAAAAATAAATAAAAATAGATATTAGAATCATCTACGTTTTAGAGGTACTATGCTGTCTTTAAACGCAGTCGTACAGACAGAAATACTTTTGAACGCTCAGGTCACCCAAAATCGGAATTATTCGGAAAAACACCAAAGGAATTCACAAATTTTTTTGGGCCAATCGTAAACTGAATTTGAATGACAAAAGGAGGACTCAAAGATATCAAAATGCAGTTTGTTCATCATTTTACATGAAGATTTGTCAATGAATATTTGCTCGCAGTCGATTAAAAACTGCAACGTGTTGACGATTCAGAAAATTGTTTGTAAATGTTTAAATTCAGCAAGAAGCAGTAGTCAAAATAGATAAATCACGGATCCAACACTTTACTCCGGAGTCAAATCAACAGTCAGCTCGATAAAAAGAAACAGCTGAAACCGTCCAAAGATGCAAACATCAGCAGGCAAGAATTTAGCTTCTGTATTTTGGAACGCGCAAGATTTTTTTGTATCGGTTACCTTGAGAAATGAAGAAACACCATTATTGGTGCGTTTGAATGAAGAAATCGCAAAAGACAGACACAAATGAAAAAGGCAAGAGTGGTCTCTCACCAATACAACTTACCGTGTCACAACTCGATCGCAAACATGGTAAAACTACACAAATTGGGCCAGGAATTACTTCTGCATCTTCTAAATCTACCCCCCCCCCCCAGCGAATACTGGCTGTTTGCAGATGTCAAAAGAATGCTCCAGGAAAAGAGATTTGGCTTCCATGAAAAAGTGATATCGGAAACTGAGGCGTATTTTGAGGCCAAAAAAAAATCTTTCTACTAAAAAAGCATCGATTTGTTAGAGAATCCTTGGAATCAGTGCATCTCTCTGGAAGGAGACTATGTTGATGAATAAAATTCGAATTTTGCCTAAAAGTTGTTGTTCAATTTGTTAGGATAGGGATTTATTGAGAGATGTGTTCAGTGGTTTAATCTAATGGATTTGTATTCAACTGATTAATATTTACTTTCATAAGCGATGAATATTGACATTGAGCATTTACAGATATTTAGTTATTATTTTGTTATATTAGTAATATACTGCAACTAAAAAGCTAAAAGGTTTCGGTCCTGAATGCGCTATCATCAAGCATTAAATTATGATTCAGCTACTGGGTCATATATACCGATAAGAAAATTAAAAAAAATGCCATCATATTAAATGAAAATAGTAGAGTCGGAGGTGATTATAACTTAAAAGATTTGTAGTTGCAAACCAGTAAATATTGAGACATGAAACTGTAGCAATGTGATTGCATTGTTAGGGGGAACGTAAGTTTCCGACAGTTTTAGCGCAAATAATGTGTTACTTTATATGCCCCCGTTTCATACCTACTTTGAAGGTTTGTCAGGACACCGCTATGGTGCCATCTCTCATCATGGCTAGGTTCAAACGAGTAAATTATATTGAACTCACCTTCAGTGGTCGAGTGCATCATAAGGGCAGCCTAACAAATATTAGAAATTGTCATGAAACGGGTCAATTAAAGTAACAAATTATTAAATTAAATCTATCTGCGTTCTGTCTTTATCCCCGTATAGAGCACTTTACGATAAAAAACCTGCTTGCCAAATTACCTTTTATCAGTAAAATTTCAGGACAAAAACTCTTGATGTTAAACAATGCATCTACGCAGATGACACTACAATTTACTCTAGCATCAGTAAGAAATCCTGTGTTGAGGACAAACATTACCTCGCTGCTGATCTAGAGAAGCATCTACATTCTGTGGTAGACTGGGGTAAGAAGTGGCTTTTAAATTTCAATGCGTCTAAGACCAAGCGGTGGTCTGTCAATCATCACAGGCAATTTCTCAAGCCTCCCATAAGCATGGACCAAGCGAGTCTCTTTGAGAGTAATATACTTCACCTCCTCGGCCTTACCCTCTCTTCCGATCTCAAGTGGAACCATTACATTAAGTCAATAGCTAAATCCACTGCTAGGAATGTTGGGTTACTGACTCGGGCTAGGATGTTGTTTTTCGCCTGAAACCATCTTACATATATACAAATCCACCATTCGTCCGTGCTTGGAGTACTGCTGTCATATATGGTCAGGCGCCCCTTCTGTTCATCTCAGTGTTCTTGACAGGCGCCAAAGGAGAATCAGTAATGTGATAGGTACCGATTGGCGGCTCGACTTCAGCCACTTCCCCACCGACGGGATGTGGCTTCCTTCTGTCTGATCTATAAATACTTTCATGGTCTTCTGCTCCAAAGAACTTAAGTCACTGGTGCTTCTGCAATAGGTCTTTACTCGTGCAACCAGACTGGCAACTGGGTCCCACCCATTCACAGTCAGATCAACCAAATGAAAACGAAAATTCTACAGCTGCAGCTTCTTTTCTCGCACTTCCCACCTGTGGAAGTCGCTTCCATATTCTTGCCTTCCTGACGGCTACAACCTCCATAAATTTAAATGCAATGTCAATACTCATTTCTTAACCACTTGACTCTAGTTTTATTCCACACCACCCTGTATATCCTTTATTTCTCTCCAACTTTGCAACTGTCATCACATCTCTATTCCATTCCTTCTCTTGCACCTCTTCTAACTGGTTTGTCTTTTTTTTTTAGTCTCCTCCTATCTAATCATTTTTTAATCATATCACCCCGAGCAAGGCGGTAACGCCACTGACGTGCAGGGTGCTACGTATGATTGGAAAAGAAAAAGCAGGAAACCACATCCTAAACAGGAAACAAGGGATGGGCCTCTTCACCTGTTCAATAGACGTGGGGGGAGTGCAAACCGGGCGATAGTTTAGTCTATCTACTCCAATACTCTTATGTAGCCCCCTTCACATCAATGCCCTTACCGCCTTGCTCGTGGTGATACAATTAAAAAAAGTCTCATAGCTCAATATTATATATATATATATATATATGTGTGTGTGTGTGTGTGTGTGTGTGTGTGTGTGTGTGTGTGTGTGTGTGTGTGTGTGTGTGTGTGCTTGACGCACAGGGGTTCGTAAGGCGAACAGATTGTAAAGAAAGTAGGATATTAATTTTATACAAGTATGGGGAAATGGATAGTAAAATATAAAAGGTAAACCCGTATATGGAGCATGAAACGAGAAACACTAATCCAGTGGCATAAAAGTTTACACACATTATACTTTAAGGAATTTTCACAAAATATTACACGAAACAGATTTCAAAGTAACTACCAATTAGTGCATAAAACAAATCCACATGAACAATGTAAAATATGTAAGAAATTGTTAAAATATACATTGATAACAAAACAAAAATTAGCATCTATGTAGATTAAAATAAATAATCAGTTTACGTAACTACTTGGAGAAGATGAAACAAATACAAAAGCTGCTTGCTTTCCTTCCTTCATTTATTTTTTATTTATTTATTTTTTTGTATAATTTCTTTTAAGAGAATAGAAAACTCATAAAATAGGTACATTATAACGCGTTCGGAAAATATTTGGTTGCGTTTGCTGACATTTTTTACTTCTTACACGTAACTACCATTTATGCTAGGAATTTATTCTGATGGTTTCCGCATACGTTTCGTAAGAGAAGTCTATACTACTAAATGGAGTAAACTTGAAGTTGGAATTGTAACTCGATATACAGTGTCACCCATACATTCGTTCTAACAATGCAGCTGATTCTGAAAGCGACAAACAACAAAGCTGATATAGTTGTGCTTGGTGAAAGTTGTCTAATGCGACCAGAGAAGGCGTTTGTGAACAACACTACAATCTTCTCAAACAAATTAAGTTAAACTTGCAAAACATTAAGCTTACATCCTACATTAAAACCGGATGGAACGTGGAAAATCAGAGCGACAATAACAAGTGCTAAAGACAATGTAGCTTTCAAAGAAATCGTCGAATACACTCAGACAGGGAATCAAGTGTTAGGACAAAATGAAAGGCAGTAGTGATGCAAAAACTTTGGCAAAGATCACCAAGATGAGGTCATCCAAAACGTAAAGAACGAAGAAGGTAATGAAAGACTCGCAAAAGAAATATAACAATCCCAACAGTGCTAATGAACAAACTGGGAGGAGAATCTTAAGAAATCTATTACTTGGAAAGACACTGATGTCTCCACTCAGGTTGAGTTTTAATACGTTCCACATATGACCTGATATCATCTAAGTTTAATTGTGTTAAATGGAAGGAAGGGGGCGATCCAATTTGTCCCCTATGTAAAAAGAAATTTCGCAAAATTTAGAACATGTTCTTAATTCCTGTAAAACAGATCGTGTCATTGGAAGATAAACCTAGAGACACAATAATGATGTGGATGCACTGGTCCAAATTATAAAGAAATATATGAAGTCTGAATCATCTAAATCAATCCAAAAATTTGTTGCAGAGGCAAAAGTATATGTCGGCTCAAAACAAACAAGCAATTATCTAGCTATACCAAGAAAAAATATCCTTAACTCTGGTGGCATTTGGGAGATATCTGCAGATCATTCCGGTAGGCGTAAAGAGTATCCCAAAATAATATCAAATATGGATCATCGACCAGATATTGTTCTCTTACAAAGAGTGAACTATAAAATAATCCTGGTAGAATTTACAGTACCATAAGAAAACAGGTTGGAACAAATCTACGAATATAAAATTAATAAATATGAAAAAATTAAATTTAAAGTTGGTAAAGGAAATGTATGATGTAATTATTAAAGCAGTTGGAACTGGAGCTAAAGGTTCTATTGCAGGTATCATGCAAGAATTTCCCGGTCAAATTGGGGTCAAATGGCGTAATAGAGTCAAAAGTATAAAACGTCTCATAGAAGTAACTAAAAACAGTTCTTTGTGGATATGGAAAAAAATAAATATTCCGTGGAGCGTTTCAGTGAACGTGACGACAATATGTGAATGATCGTAAATGTGTAATGAGCTTCACTGTTATTCTCAAAACAAGAGATTTGCCGTTTTTTCATAAATCCAATTTCGCCGTTGAATATTCGTACCAGAATAACAATGAAACACTAAAAATACTAGTATATTTTTAAAATAGGGCCTCACATCACTCAAAGGGGGTGATGTGTAAGTGAAACCATTGCAAGGAAGGCCCTGAAACGGTGCACATTCTCTTATGAAGATTCTAAATTAATTTCAATGTGGATTCAAGAGGAAGACATTCAATAAAATTTAGTGAAATCATATGCTTTCATGAGATTCGGTGAAAGCGTCATTAGCATGAGGAGCATTACACATCGACCTCATATCAGGTGTGTTTCAATAAATTTACAAGTAATTTTTTCTTCTATGCTATAGATGTACTTTGTGAAAGTTGATATTTAAACATTCTAGTTATACGACTGTACGTTCTCATCTAAACACAAACGGACACCTACCAAAACCTTATCGGGAACATAATTGTCGACAACAAAAATATCATAGCTTCATCCACATGCAAAGAATGCTAAAGATAATGGAGGTGTTGTTGAAAAAAACGAAAAAAATAACATAAAATAAGAACACACTAAAGACATGCTTACTGTCTTCGGTACATAACACATACCACTATTCCACATGACATATGACTCCACTTACATAATGTTACACATAAAATAACATTCATCCTTGAAAATGAATAAAATTACAGCCAAAAGCGCACGAATAAAATAAACATTTAGACCATTGTTATAGAGCTAATGTCCTCAAAAGTAAGATAACATAACATCACAAGAAAAATTACATAAAAAATTAGCATCTCCAATGTTTGCATTTTTCATAAAACCTGCATATACATGCGTACATATTCATACTTATATATGTACATATATATATATATATATATATATATATATATATATATATATATATACATATATATATATATATATATATATATATATATATATATACATATATATATATATACACATACATACTTATATATATATAGTAGATGCATCGATATATATGTACAAACATATATATATATACATGCATACATACATATATATATACAAGCATACATACATATGTATACATGCATACATACATATATATATATATATACATGCATACATACATATATATACATGCATATATACTCATACATATACATGCATACATACATGTATATATTTATTATTGATATATGTAAATATTTTTATATATATCTATATATATATATACATACATACATATATATATATATATATATATATATATATATACATATATACTGTTAAATATAAGAGACAATGAATGTCTATTATGTTTAATCATGAGCCGTTCTAAACATTGTATTCTGGCTTTGATATGTATATGTTTAGAAAATTATCTGCTACCTAGATACACATGCATATATATGAACATACATACACACACACACACACACACACACACACACACATATTTGTTTGTGCATTATTTTTAATGGATACTCATATTTGTGTAGATAGATATTTTTATTCATTTGTAATTAAACAGTACAATTTAAATATCCACCGGCCAAAATTTTTGAAGAATCTTGTTTGGAAAATATCTACCTTCCGGCAGGATTCAAACCTGCATAATTCCATATAACTTAGATATACAAAATACAAAGCGGTTAGGGATTACATCTCGACCACAGAAGATATCATGAAAACAATATTTGAATTAAACTTTAAATACATATTCTTATGCTACCTTTTAAAACATACACCTCAGCTCAGGATCGTATCCTTATATAAACAAATTCAGTCGAAAAAAATATTACGAAATTTTACGGAAATTTACGGAATTGGTATTAACCGATATATTCATCTAAATTTGTTTGTTTGAACATTAATTTTAATGGATACTATTATTTCAGGAGATAATCTGTTTTTCCTATCAGAAAACAATACATTTTAAATATCAGCCGGCCTAAACGTTTGAGATATCTTGAGTAGAAAATATTTATCTTCCACCAGGATTCGGACTTAGATACTCCTTATATACCAAGTATATACCACCATTAGACCTGTTTAATATATTCAGAAATTTAGATAATTGTATCTGTTATCACAACCAGTCAATTAAGATGTGGTTATGAAATTCAAATATTTGAATTAGTTTAGGTAATAGAAATTAAGTCATTGATGTGTAGGGGAATGATGTAAGAGGGTAGAGATGTAGGAATTAAGATGTTATGAAAAGCTAGATAAATTGGAGTCAGTTTAGGAAAGATTTGAGTACACACAAGTGTATTATGACCTGTCAGCAATTACATTTAACTAGCAGTATAGCCCGGCGTTGCTCGGGTGTAATGAAAGCATTAAAACTAATCCATGATCCTGGAGCTCAGACTTTTTGGACGTTGGCACAAAAAGGTAAAAAGCAATAGTTGTTTCCAGTCAAAGCGAAACCGTAGATTGGAAGAAAAATGAATGTATGTAAGTCAACTTTAGATTACCGGTATAGAAGTCAACAAAACTGAAACAAACGTTTTCCGTCTCAAAATGAATTTTGAAGGCTAAATAAGTCCTCCTAGTAAATGGTATCATGGCTGAGACTAAGAACTATAATTACACCTATTTAAAGCAAAACTCGAACCAAAAACCAAAAAAAAAAAGGGGGGGGCTGAAAACCTGATTTTGATCAGACCCGATAAGATATCGGGTTATCGTTTTCCAATATCGGTGCAAAATAAGTAATCCGATGATAAACTAACCTAAGTAAGCCCATGAAAACTTATCGTACTCATCGGGAGTAACGTTAGAGAAAATGAGCCATATTGATGGCTGAATATCGGTTTTTGATCAAATTCGATAGAATATCGGGGGTATCGATTTCCGATATCAGGGAAAATGAGTCGTCTGAGAAAATCTACTAATGTTTGAGACTCGAATGATTTTACCAAGGTAGAGCAAATTTCTGCAGCAAGAACCACAATAAAATGGCTGAAATACTGATCTTGATAAGTCCTGATCAAATATCGGAATATCGACTTCCAATATCGGGAGGAAATAGGAAAAAACTAAGTTGCGCCTGACGTGACCGGAAAACAAGAGAATATTTGTGTGAAGTTTGGTGAGTATCTGATAAAAATTGTGGATTTGAATAAAGAACATACATTCAGACAGACACACTCACGCAAATATTTTGCATTTGATATATATAGATGTGCTTGAAGAAATGTTACAAATTTATTAATATTTTTTATATTTTTAAGTGGTGATATACTTATATTAAGACCGTAAATATAGTGAAATATAATGTAGACGACGTAATAGACTACATACCAATTAACTGAAACAAATGTAATTATATGAGAATGGGAAAATCATATATATTAATGCATTGGTTATGAATTTGATTGTGGTATCTAGTTATTGTAACAGAAGTATATTTACTATATTTTAAGGCATATATAAAACGGTGATGGCAGATGGAAGTTGCTACGTTGCGTTTGTTTAACAGGTTTCATTTAGGGAATCTAATAATTTACTATTTCATGTAAACAGAGAAAACTTGGCTCATGTAAAGATTTACAAGTTCTACTTTTTAAACATTTTTCCTTTTCTGGTACGTTTGTAAATAACTTCTTTTAATTGCCAATAAAATGTAGAAAGTATTTTGCGGTATGCTTTATTCGTAAAAAATAAAATGCGTTGATAACAACGAATTGTAAATAGATACTTGGTGCTTCTGATGACATTTTTAAAACTTTTGTATATTTTTAGTAGAAATAGTTACTTGGTCGACTATAGCGTTAGTTATAAATGTTTTGTACATGAAATTCAATCGTTTTTCGACAGTTGTATGAATCCTTATTACTAGGTAGTTCCAGTCATTTTGATACCTAAATTTAAATTAAATTTTAAAAATAAATAAGTTATCTTCAATTATTAGATTTAATTGAAACCCAAGGGATGAAGTTTAGCAATTTCAGCAAACAAATTACTCTGGTGTATTTTAAATCGCTATTATATTGATCGGAATCAAAACATTTTTAGGTTTAAAAAAGTTTTTTAAAATTTCAAATTTTCTGCCATTTTTCATCGATTGTAAAATGATATGATTTACAGTAGCCGGCCAAATGGTATGGAAGACGAATTTGGTATAAATTTTATTCATATCGTTTTTTTATTTAATTTTCAACTATGTTAAAATTAAAAATTTAAAGCTAAGTATTCATCAATTATCCAATATTTTATGGAATTTTAGTTAGTTGGGCTTTGTAGGTTACGCTTGAAGAGGATTTATGAAAAATAAAAATTGAAAATAATATAAAATATTCTCTTAAATATT
Organism: Ascarosepion bandense; assembly: GCA_037127315.1. Lineage (NCBI taxonomy): Eukaryota > Metazoa > Mollusca > Cephalopoda > Sepiida > Sepiidae > Ascarosepion > Ascarosepion bandense. The sequence continues at coordinate 212,149 of JBBBDQ010029484.1, forward strand.
TTTACCGTAACAGAATGAAAATACAGGCAGAGATACCTCAATAATTCATGAAATGTCATGGCATTTATTAAATTTATTTTTAATATCTATTTTCATATTTTTAAGAACCTCTACATATTGTGAATTTCACAATTATTTTTTTTTAATGAAATTACAAAATTAAGAATTAAAATGTAAATGTTGCTTGAAATGTTTAAGAGAGGATTACAGAGTGAAAAAAATATTTTCACTAATATTTAAAAAGATAATTTTTGTTACGTTGATTAGGGAGTTCTTTTGAATTTTTTATTTGATAATAATCAATTTCTTCTCCAGGCATAAATTACACCTATCCCGGAAGTTGGTGGGAGTGTTAGCGTATTTTCTGATCCTCTATTTGACCAGTGGTGTAATACTCGTGGGCCTCTGGGTGTAATGAATTTCTGGATTATTTTAGACATTAAACGTTGTATCATTTCAGTCTGACAAGCTGCAAGATCAGCGGCGAGATACGTATTACCCATGAAATTGTAGAATAACTAGAATTATATATATATATATATATATATATATATATATATATATATATATATATATATATATATATCCGTAACTTTCAGTAACATTGTCTGTCTACATTCGTTTGCATTATGTTTCATTTCAATGTAGAGATATTTATTATGAAATGTCAAAAATTGTGTATAGAAAGCATGATTTAACTTCGATTTAACTGTGGTATCATTCGTGGTCGAACAGTCTAAGTCGCAACTGTTTAATTTGTGACTCATCTATGTCGTTAGGGTTGAAAGTTTGAATTCTGCCGAATGACATATTTTTGTAACAAAAATTCTTAAAATTAATCAGGCCGAAAATATATATATATATATATATATATATGTTTACGTATATCGAGTGAAAATAATCTCCAAAGAAAGAAATTATATATACATGTATCTTGTAGACACATAGGAAATTTTATATCACTTTGCTCACTAATAGTTCAGAGTTATGTTTTTGAAAACATATAAATATTAAAATTTTATCCTAAAATAGCTAAAATTATTTAATCAGCTATATTGCAAGTTTCTACTCATTTATGTGAATTAGGAATTTTAAAATAACATTAAAAATAAGAAGCGAGAGAGACTACGTTCAACAGAAGAAGAATAAAATGAGCGTCTGCTTTTCTCACATACGACCAAACATTGAAGAATTAACGAAAGGCACAGATTTCACTCTAAATAAGTTACACAAAGATTTCAATAGAATCATTGAAATAAAGTAAACTCATGCTTTTAGTGTACATTTCAGAAAAATCTCTGTTTAATTAATAATATTTTTTTTAATTTATACCCTTTGAAAATTCCGCTGACTGTGCTGTCATATTTTCATAGGTTGAGAAACAGTGTTCAATAGTACGTCTGTTTTAATTTTACCTTGCGACAGACGCATTTATGATAAAACGTTTATTAGTGCTTCTGAGATAAATCCCATACAGATATTTCAATTAAAGATGTGTTAATGAAGGTGATATTTGTATTAACTTTTATCAATTATATTATTGAAGATAGAGAATTCTACGTTGGCAACAATGCCCTACTTAACTGCAGGAAGAATAAATGCATAGGTATTAGCAACAAAAAAAAACAAAGAAAAAACAAAACGCCCAAAATAAAAATTAAATATCCCAGTTATCCAAATCCAACAAGTAGGAAAAATTAACTATCTAGGTAGTTTTTTAACAGAATACAGAAAGTGCGACAATGAAATCCGAAATTACAAATTGATAGCCAAAATGCATTTTAAAACTACGCAGAATAAGAAACAACAGAAATATTTCGTTAGAAACAAAGGACCGTTGTGATATCTATTCATCTCTATAGAAGTAAATGCTGGAGAATCTCCTCATAGATGAAACAAATACATGCAGCATCATAAATGTGATTCTACAGAATGATATTGAGGTTACGATGAACCGAACATGTCAGCAACGACTTGAAAAAAATAGAAACAAAAAGAGAACTTACCTTTAATATCAGAAAGAGAAAGTTGAAGTTTCTAGGGCACATAAGAAATAAAGTGGGTTTAGAAAATCAGATACTCACAAGACAGGTTGAAAACAGGAGAGACAGCAGAAAACAACGCACAACATAAGGAGAGGGCTTGAGTAAATAAATGGTGCAACAAGGTTTGATAGAAACAACAACAAAATTATTAAGAGCTAAATAGAAAAGGCATATGCCTATTTTTGTTTTGCATCTCTATTGACGCATTAGTAATTTTTTGTCTTATGGTTTCCTTGCTTTTGCCATTGTTTATTTGGAAACAATAAAAGTTCTGTTTCTTGGACATTTCTGCCAAATATATTTAAACTTGACCATTTATTTTAAAACTTGTTTAATTCATTCACTAATGATATAGATTCAAAAGCCCATTGTTTTCATTCTTTCAACGATATTAATCCTTACATATGTTACTTGATGTCTATAAAAATTGTCGAAAGTACGTGTATGCAACTGTAATTTTTTTCTGTTTCTTATATAATTTTCACTATTTTCTTACTTTGGTGCATACACTCTGTTCTCGCTTTGTTTTTAGTTTTTCGGTGCTGAAGTGTTACGAGCAATTGAATGATACTTCCTTTGCAGATACCAATTGAGTTGATAGTTATAATACTTGTTCCTTATTGTTTTTATTGTTTTTACATAAACTAACAAATCTAGTGTACATTTCCCTCTGCAGAGGCATTAATACCCTTGTCCTTTGATTCAGTCTCTTTTCTTTTCCCACTACTGAATGATATTGAATATCACAGTATCAATTCTGCTTTGATATTCATAAAGAATATTAAATTTAAACTGTAATATTTCTTATATGTGAATTTAGTCTCTTCAGTTTTTTGTTATTCAATGTATTCTTTTCACTTTTACACACTTTTAGTCATGTTCTGATTTTAAGATAATGCTTCTAACCGACTTGTTTTCCAGTCTTTTCAATTCCGTTAGATCACTTGGTTGTTTGGGCGCAATATTACAAAGTATTTTTTTCATTTTGAACCACACTTTGTTGTTGCAGATTTTTAAAGGGTAACCTGCTAAAATTCATAACGAGACATTAAGATTATATGACTACTGTTAAGAATCCTCAATCTTAGAATGATTTATTTTGTCTTTTATTTAGACATTAGTTTTTGAGCAATATTGCTTTAATTTTTAGATTAGGCCAGCCGAATTTATCATTCATTTTAACTCTAAAAATGCTTGAATCCACTACACCAACCATGATTTTCAAGATATTCATCGGCGATATCACTCGTAATTCAAATATTCTTAGTTTTGCATCCCAATACAATTTAATACATGCTTTCGAATAGAGGTCAAAACTTTTCTGCTCAAACAAATTTAGTTTGGTAGCACGGATGATAAGACTACTGTGAAGTTATTAGTTATTCATTATGCTGAAGAAATATGTATGTAGTTTTTGTAATCTGGTTAAAATGTTCATTCTTTGATTTAGGAAGAAAAGGAATGATATGATCTAAGCAGGAGTAGATTGTTATAGAGATACTAAAAGTCCTAGACAATTTTGATACTGACAAGATTAAGGAACCAACAAAGGAAATATAAAACAGTTATGACATAATAGAATTCCTTATATAAATTTTCATAGCACTTCCTAAATAATAAAGTAAACATGAATACCGTTGAATAATCATCTTCTTCGATCACATTTTCTGAATTCTAATTCGTTAAACGCGAAGAAGAATTAGAAAGGGAATTAGATAACAGCAGCTCGGTTGAGTTAAAGAACTAAAACAAGGGTTGCGATTTTTATAATCAGAATGCGATTACAAAGTGCAATACAAATGAGAAGAATGTGTACTGGTGTGTCTTTTATTATGCCGTATGTATATAATACAGCGTATTTATCTTCAGAAACTCCAGTGCAAGGAAAATTAGAAAATATGACTTACGTTAATTGTAAGGAATACTATGTATGTCTTAAGCAAGAGGAACAGTCCTGCATGCAAAAGAATTGGAAATATCACAAACAAGAAAGTGCAAATATCTTAATAATTGGGAAGCCTTTTAACCGAGGAGAGAAAATGTGAGAGAAATATAAAAACGCGCTGAAATATCAAATATTGCCTTCTAAATTCTAAATAAAACATTAAGAAACAGAAATTAGTCATAAACTGAGGAAACAATATTCAACTACTACGCAATATCAATTCTTTTATGTAGCAGTAAGTCTCGGGAACCTTTTCCCATATATGGAATAGACTTGGGGCAAAAGAAATATGGTTATTAAAAATTATACTGAGAATACTATGAAAAGTATATTTGCAAAACGACGAAGATTTAGTAGCAAGGAGAACAAAACATACATTAATACTTAGCATCAAAATTATACATATATATTTGTAGCGTACCTAAGGAGAGACAAGTACACTCTTTGCATTATTCGGACTATTGATTTAATCTTTAACAAATAGCCATCGTCTATATATACTGGTGGATAAATATGTTGATTAGTTCTAGTGAAGTGTTTTAAGGTCAATACCAGGCTACAGCAGTGCTGAAGAAAAACTTAGAAGATTTAAGTTAAAGCGAGATAACTATGTAGCTACCAGAAGGGATATTGCACATGGAATGAAAATGATGTATCCCAGTGATTGTAACAAAGGGTTCGGTTTGAAATTCAAAGCATCTGAAGAATACAGGAGCTTACAATGGCCGAAACGTCATAAACCTGGCAGTAGAATGAATAATGTAAATAGTGTAAATATTACCTCATCTCAGAAATATATCTAACACAGAGGGAAGAGAGCTTAGAAAATAAAACATTCATAGGACGTCCTAAAGGTAAATGATACAAAGAACAGCAGCGCCTAATCTACGTAATGAGATTTCGGAAAATGTTGGCGGAACAGGGATCAGGACGATAGAAACATACATTTTTTACTAAGGGATACAAAGGACAGGGCATTTTGGAGAGTGATTACTTCCTCTGTTTTGAAGTCGTTATGATAAACAGAAGAAGTTAATGGAAAAAATAATACCAAACTCCTACCAAGGATAAAGAAACAATATATGCGTAGCATGAGCAGTGTTTTGATTTATTGAGCATTTTATAAATCATTGAATTACAATTAATCTCTATCGAACCGTCTCTAAATTATCACATCTTTGTCAATGAATATTGATTTTGAATCATCTTAACGGTTATCCTACAGGGATATGAATGCTGAACAATCTCCTCACTGATGAAAAGACTAGTGCAGAAAAGATATAAGTTGACGGAAGAATGCTGACGATACAATAAATTGAACAAAGGAAACTGAGTATGATATTGAATGTGGTTGTGTAAATGAAGAGTAGAGCTTCCGATGTGTTGTTTAATAAAAATAATATTGCTTCAATCCAGAAGGATAGCAATTGTAGTGAGCTATCATCTCCTATGTCTTGAACATCTGTGTTAGCGTTGTTTCTTAATGCATATTTTTACTGGTTCTTTTGTATAATCCAATATTTTCCTTTTACTTAACATTTTAAAAACTTTTTAAACAGCAGGAAGCATAATAGATAAAAAATATGATACAGTTATTTATTAATTTATATTATTTGCCATTTTACCGGTTATATCAAGATGAACAATTAATCAATTATAAATATCCGTTTATCCAAATATCTTGAGAGTCAAAAAAACATTTCATACTCTCTACGACAGAAGTGTATGAGAATTTTCGTGCGGTTTTTCTGACATTTACACCAGTAAGGTGTTTAACAGAGAAACTGAGTTTCAATCGAGTGCGGGGAATTCGGCACGTGACACAGAACTTCTTGTATTTCAGGCAAAGCAAAGATGTTACAACATCGCTTGGTGGAGAAATTACTTAAGTGAAATCAACGACCATGTCCGACTGACATGGGCTGTCGGTTGGCTTGAAGAGGTCATGAGTTCATGCCTGGTATAATATCATCATAACACGATACGCATGATCATCTATCGAAATAGTCATAGGCAGCTAGCCTTCTACGCAAAATCAACTGTAATCATGGATTCTAAAACTAACTTATTTGAGAAACACGTGTATAATTAATATTTTAAGAACTAAAACATGAAAAATATTTCTGAAAAAAATTTCTAAGAGAAATATTATATAAATTTCAACTAAGTATAATGTACTTCAATTAATGAATAAATATGGTTTTGCATAACTTTTACATTTAAATGATTGTCAAATTTTCTCATCTTTAAGTCAGACAGCGTTAATTATGATCTTATTTGTTGCAGCGTTCCTAAAATATATTTTTCTTTAGATAATAATAGCTGAAGAGACCAAAACCGAATGAAATAACAAAATCAATTAAGATAAAATGTTTAATTAGATTTTTTTAAATTGTAATGAATCATTTAAATAACTGCAAGATAGTAAGTTTTGGGATTATTTTGTTTCATAATTGCTACTTATAAGTTATTAGAAAGTTTCCAAGATTTATTGTATGTCAAGCATTATAAATTTTTGCTGAAAGTAGAAAAAGTTGACTTAGAATAATGGCAAAAAATTACGCAGTAGATATTTTGATGAAAATGTCATAAATAATAAATATTTATAGTTTAAAAGAACTCCAAATAAAACTTAGTTTTCCCAGTACTTAGGATGGTCATTTGGTTAAGATGGAATTAAAAGAATCTTTTTTACTGTAATTTCTTTTTGTTATGTTTTCATTTCAGGAGCTTGGAAAATTAGTAACTTTGGGGATCGTGATAATCATTACTTATTTTCAAAGACGAAGAATCCTTTTTGGAGAGATTTCCGAATTATATTTTCTTAACCATAAAATCAACTGCTCTTTTAGACTGTAAAATTTTCCAATCGATGTAAAATCTAAAATAGCTCTATATACTATTGATCTATCATGAGTCCAAAAAGATTAATAACAATCAATTTAATGCCGTATTCAAATAGTTTTAAATTATTTATGACATAATACCAGGCCTTGCAATATATATATATATATATATATGAGCTGGGATACATCAAAACAGGTCTGTCTATGGATGACTTTACATTCTCGCACGCCGACTGTCATCTACAGAAAAATAGTAAATTTTATAAACTGTTCATACACACGCATTTACGCATCGTTCATTCAGTAATGAATATGAACATTCTCGGCTACTGGTGTGTGTTTACATTTTGTATATAAAACGCTAAAATCTGCCTCTATCCATCGAGCGTTCATAGATAATATGTAGAATTGCCGGCTGATGTCAATTCGTTTAAGTTTCAATCATGGATAGCAAAAATCAGATGTTTAATCGTACTGATGAGTTATGATGAAACAAAACAAGACTGTCTGTGGATGACTATATATATATATATATATATATATATATATATATATATATGTGTGTGTGTGTGTGTGTGTGTGTGTGTATATATATATATATATATATATATATATATATATACATATATGTTTGTGTGTGTGTGTGTTTGTGCGTGCATTCCTGGAAAATCTTGGAGACCATTATATACAAATTTAGTTGTGCATTAAGCATACTCGTGGTGAAAGAATTAATGCAAAAATGCAGATAAGAAAAGCAAAAATTAAAAGAAAATTAAACAGAACAATAAAATATATCTAGGAAATCAGAGCTACGTGACGAACAAAATAATGATACAACGTTCCCGGAAATTAGAGTAGAAATATGACTGCAACTTGAACCGGTTGCTTATAATAGAGCTGTCAATCAAAGCCTCGTTTGGGAAAGTGTGGGAGAAAGAGAAATAGTGAAAGAAACGGGAGAAACGGCACATTCTGGGCGCGAACAATGGCGTGAACAGAGTCAAGAGGAGTAAAAGACATTGGAACACCATGCATTTCCATAATTCTACCAATGCAACAAAAACAATATGTAACGTTAATATGTCTTCCAGAGGCCAATGCTTTTTCTCCTTGAAAAGAAAAAGGAAAATAAAAATAGAAAGTAAAGCAAGTATGTGTGTGTAAGAGTGTTTGCAATGTGAAAGAGAAATACTGGAGGAAATAAAAATAAAATTTACATAATTTAAGTAGTAGAAACCTTTTATCATTGATTATTAAATTGGAATAATAATTATGCTGAGACTAATGCTGATGTTGATAGATTTGGTTATGGTTACGATGATTGAAATTTTGACCAACTTTTTTTCATTTATGACGTTGATATTATTACAGAGATTATTTTAGTTAATTTGAGTGATAATTTGGTGATATATTAATTTTAATTTCATTCACTTGGCCATCCGGTAGTAGAGAAATTTATTAATTGGAAAGATAGCAAGCATAAAACCAAATGTAGTACAAAAAAATACAAGCCTATTTCATTGTCATGGGTATCAAAACGAGACTAATCTCATCCCCATAGATTAAATAAAGTCCGTTTCAAAGTTTCGGAAGAAGTTGCAAATCGACAGATACCTTAAAAAGGGTAACACTATGTTTATACCCCAAACGATGACAATGTAAAATATATAAGAAAATATACAAATATGCGAATTGTTTTAAAAACGGATTTCCAGCGGCGAAAATGCTATATATGAAATTAACGGTACCACTCTGATAATAAATAATAAATATTACCAACAATATAGATAAATAGATCGTCCTGAATCTAAGAGAAATATTAAAACGAGAGAAAAAAATTCCGTATTGCTATGTAGGATTTAATTATAGAAAATCACCTTACACATGAATTGACTTGAAGCGACAGAGGTTTTTCTATGAACAGTCGATAAGAATGCTTTGAATCGAGTATATTAACAAAGCGAACGTTTTAAGGTATATAGAAAACTCATCAAATTTTCAGGTAATTGCGACAACAGAACTTCAGGCTGAGAAAACGTAGAATGCGTGTCTATGCAATGTAGGAATTAAGGATGTTCAGAATCAAGAGAAAAGACTGAGTAACAACGTTCATGATTTCGTATAAATAGATTGCGTAACGACAACAAAACTTTATGGTTCATGTTAATATTTTCTGTGACCAAAATAGGAAGGATGTCGTAGCGAGTCATGATCGCAAAGCGGTTGAAGTTAATTACCTATTAAGTAATTATTGTTTCAAAATGATTATTATTGAAATTAGCATCCATCATTTTACTTTCAGTCTGATTATGTGAATCATTGTTGATGACAATTCTGCGTTTGACGGAATCCAGGCTATTGTCTTGAAGAAATGTACACCTGATCTCTATTTCCAAACACTGACATTAATGCATTACTGCTTCCTAGTCTTCTGTCTGCTGAAATTATTCTTCTGTGGTACCTGTTTTTAAGAAACCATGATAACCCTCATACCCTTTTAATTATGATCCTATCACCCTCTTACCGATTTTTCTGCAATCATCAATGCTGAAATAGTTCACCATCTCACCACCCTTAGCTTATTCTCTGACAGCTATTACAGCTTCAGCTTTACCATGTCTACTGTTGATAAGCCAACGACTATCACCGACTACATATAATGGGGTCTTGATAAGAAAAGTGACACTCGAGAAGTTTCCCTTAATACAAGGTAACCAAAAATGTTATGTCCGTTTTTTGACTAGTTATTGAATGAAGTTGAAATATATACGAAATGCGTGCAGTAAACCTTTTCAAATTCGGACAGCCGGACGTAGGAACATCGGAGGTTATAAAAACACTTGCAGCGTAACCTACCATCAGTTATAAGCCGGACAGCTGTGAAAAGAATGGAGATCTCGTTCAGGGCTGTTTGCTTTAAGACTTCAAAGTGGTCTTATCAGCAGTTGCATCAACTCGACGCATATGTTAAGCGTTTGGGGATAGTGCTGTGCATGAACGTACTGCAAGGCATTGGTTTTGAAAATTCAACTCGGGAGATTTCTCTCCATCATGAGCCTCGCAGTGAATGCTCACAGGTTTCGAATGATGGAGTTCTGAAGGAGAGGAGTCTAACAATTGGTGGACTTGCAAAACTGTTCAAAGTTTCCGCTCAGGAAATTCCAACTAAAATCAAAATCGTCCCCCTGGTTCTCACCCGCTTGCTCGGCCGCCATTACCCACCGGAACCATTTATTCCGGCTCTATCGAAGATGCTCGTCGAAACAAAACAGGCGCCTTTTCGCCTCAGCACGGAATAAGTGTAAAAAAGTACTGACGAAGCTAAGAACGCGTTTGTTATCCGAAAGAGGCAACGCATATCATCCTCTAAGTTTGGCTCCAAAGATTACTAGCGACTCTGCTCTGCGTGCCCAACAAAAGCAAAACTTCAATACCCCCACTAATCAATGAATTTGAAGTTCTCACCACCCCAGCGGACAAGGCTGAATGCTTTGCCCGTAGATTCTCCACCATTCGACACTGGACTCGTTAGGAATACCTACACTCGACTGCCCAGCCAGAACTAAGGCTCAACTAAATAACGTCCACATTACACCCTTGCTGGTCGCCAAGATAATTGCACAACTTGACCTACACAAAGCGATCGGCGGTGACGGAATCCCAGTCATAGTACTGAAGAAATGTGCCCCAGAACTCTTCTCTGTCGTGTCTAAACTCTATAACCTATGCCTATCTGCTTCCTGTTTTCCTGCCTGTTGGAAATCCTCCTGTGTAGTTCCCATGTTTAAGAATTCTGGTGAACCCTCAGACCCCGCCAATTACCATCCTATTAGTCACCTTCCGATCTTTGGCAAAGTTTTCGAAGCCATTATCAACGCCGAGGTGATTCAGCATCTCACGGCCCACAGGCTTCTCTCTGACAAACAGTACGGGTTTCTCTTCACCAGGTCTACTGCTGATAAGCTAACGACCATTACCGAATACATATACCGGGCACTTGACAAGAATGCGAAGCGCGAATCGTTGCCTTGAATATCACCAAAGCTTTCGACAGGGTCTGGCACGCAGGCCTCTTGTACAAACTGCGGGATAACTGGACATCTGTTTGACCTCATCCAGTCATTCCTCTCTAACCGCACATTGAAGGTGGTATTAAATGGGCATGCCTCCCAAAACTACCATACGAAAGCGGGCGTCCCTCAAGGTTTTATCCTAGGTCTCACGCTCTTTCTGATGTACATTAATGATATCCCCGACGCCATTAGATCCCAAGTTGGCATGTATGCCGATGACACAACAATCTACTCTCGCATCGATCATAAACCAGGTGTGGGCGACAAAGCGAACCTCGCTGTCGTGCTTGAAAAGGACCCCCAATCTGTAGTGGCCTGGGGTAGGAAATGGCTAGTAAATTTCAATGCTTCTAAAACGAATCTGTTATCAACTAACCACCATAGACAATCGCATCTACCTCCCATTAGCATGGGACAGGTTAGCCTCCCAGAGAGTAAAATATTACGCCTCCTTGACCTTACACTTTCGGCGGACCTAAAATGGAATGAATATATCGAATCGATTGCCACCTGAATCTATTCTGCACATATACAAGTCTATCATCCGCCCGTGTATTGAATATTGCTGCCATATCCGGTCGCGTGCCCCAGCTGCTCTCCTTGGGCTTCTTGACAAAATACAAAGGAGGATCTGTAACGTGGTTGATACTGACTTGGTAGACTGGCTGCAACCATTCTCACCGGCGTGATGTGGCTTCCCTGTTCCTCTTCTACAAGTACTTTCATGGCTTCTGCTCCGATGAACTTAGAGCACTGGTGCCACCTGAGCAGGAATTTACACGAGATACTAGATTAGCAACTAGGTCCCATCCTTTTACAGTAAACAGGTAAGATGTAATCGTAAATTCTACTCCAACAGCTTCTTTTCTCGCGCTTCCCGCCTGTGGAACTCCCTTCCACAAGTCTGCTTTCCGGACAGCTACAATCTCCAGGTGTTTAAATGTAGGGTCAATAGACACCTCCTATCACTCTAACCAATTATTCTCTGAACTCTCTCATCTACCCAACCCTCATTCTCGGTATCCTTACCCGCCTATCACCCACCCTCTGACATTTCCTATATTTAACCATTCTCGGTATCCCTACCCGCCTATCACCCACCCTCTGACATTTCCTATATTTAATCATCATTTCTCTACTCTATATAGCCCCCTGCACAGTAGTGGCAGTGACATGCCTTGCTCGGGGTGAAACGGTTATATATATATATAAAAAAAATAAAAAGAAACAGACTTCATCTGCAGCAACTAAGTAAGACGTACTAACTGAGCAAGTGAGTTCCGCAATAGCTGTTAGAGGTTCAAAAGTGATAACGAGTGGCAGCCTGCGTATCGCTGCTTTCTTGCCACCGTACTGCATACATATTCAATCCAGTGCTTACTGTGATGAAAGGTTGGTTCTGTACTAAACTCCTAAGCGTTCCAGACACTGGTTGTCTCCTCAGGATGCTGCCTCTCACACCGCAAGACCTCCTATGCAGCCTCGCAATATTATGCGTGTCTGTTGGACAGGTCGTCAAGTGGTTCACTATGAACTACTAGCAACGGGCCAAACGGTCACTAGAGACCTATACTCGCAGCAATTGAAACGTGTGCAACAGGCATTCCGACAAGCAGAGCCCAACACTGGTGAATCGCAAGGTGTGATTTTCCTCCATGACAACGCCAGGCCGCATGTCACGCGAATGTTCAGAGATACCATACAGTAACTTGGGTGGGAGACTTTGTGCCATCCACCTTATTCCCCTGAACTTGTGTCATCCGATTACCACCTATTTCACTCCCTAGATAATCATCTCCGTGGGAAATCCGTCACCAATGAAGCAGACGTGCACAAATCCCTCACGGATTTCTTTACGTCAACCCCCATGCCGAGTTCTACCGCAAGGGCATTGAACAGCTGGAGACACGTGAGCAGAAAGTGATGGATGCAGATGGCGATTACTTCGAAGACTAAATATAAGTTTTCTCTTTTTCCTTTAAAAACGGACGGAACATTTTTTGTTACCTTGTATCTTCAATGTATTTGACAGTGTCTAAATAGCTGGCATTCTGCGCAATCTACATAGCTATGGTATTACTAGAGTCTAGTTTCTTTTGATCCAATCGTTCTTTTGAAACTCAGTAATGAATGTCATTTTGAACGGGCGTGCCACCAGATTCTATCACACGACCGAGTGTGTCTATCAGGTCTCTCTCCTAGGCTTTCTGATCTTCATCAACAATCTCTTTGGTAGGATCAAATCCTAACTAATCATTTACGATGACGGCACCACAACTTACATCTGCCTCAGTAAGAAATCTTCCAAAGCAAACAATAATAACCTTACTGCTGATCATGAAAAGGACCCACAGTCTGTGGTGGCCTGTTGTAAAAAATGTCCCGCAAATTTAATGATTCTAAAATGAAGCTACTATCTCTTAACCGCAATAGAAAATCCATTCTACCCCAATCAACATGAATCAAAATTGCCTCCGCGATACACTGCGCCTCTTAGGCCTCACCCTCTCTGTAGACTCCATGTGAAATCTTTAATCAATAGAAAAATCTACAACTTAAAATTTTGTGTTACAGTGTCAAGAAGTATACCTCGCCTGAATCCATCTTATACTTGTATAAAACAGCCATCCGCCCATGCAATGAACACTGTTGCCATAAGTGACCGATCGGACATTCTATTCATCTCAGGGTTGTCGACAGGATCCAGAGAAGAATCTTCTATTTAATCGATCCCTTTCTGGCAACTCGACTACAGTCACTTTCTTCCTGAATGAATGTGGCTTCCCTCTGTATTTTTTATACATATTTTCCCAGCTTCTTTTTCGACGAGCGTAGCTCTCCGGTGCCCTTCTACATGAGTGTACTCGCTTAACCAGACTGACTGAAAGGTTTCAACACGTACAGTAAAAACTACCAAATTCAGCCGCTATATCTACTCAAGAGTTTTTTCTCATATTTCCCGCCCGTGGAACTCCCTTTCTCATACTTGCTTCCCTGATAACTACATTCTCCAAGAATCTAAATGCAACGTCAATATCTATCACTTATCACTTTGCTTCGCATCTTTCTCTTATCCTTTCCCCAAAACCCTCCCTATTTTGTTATTCCCCTTTTTTCACTGCACTCTCACGTAATACTTTTCACATCAGTATTCCTATTCTTCTCTTAACCATTCACTGACATCCACTTTCTTTTCTCTACCCGCTTACTTAACCTTTCTACCTCATCTTATCTTCCATCCTGCACACCAGTTGTAGTTCTGCATTACTTCTGGTGAATCTATTATAAAAATAATTAATACCTACGCAATAATTTTATATAGTAATGAGATACTGTTATCGGTATATCACGACAGTTTATATTATATTCCAGCACACTACAGAAAGAATAAAAATTGTGGCTGTGGATGCGTAGCAGATCATTTTATTGATCTTGAACGAAGATTGTAATTTCAAACACCTTTGTTATAGTGCATAAACATGTACCAAATAATGTAACAATGATATTACAAGATGAAATACAAGGGCAAGAATTATCACCTTTCAAGGGACATCATTATTCAAATAACAATATCTCACAAGTTTTGATGTTGTGTTAACAAGATTAGTTGTCCCTTGATATCCAGTAAAATCCAATAGAATGCAAGAGAGTGTAAACGCAAAATAACTACTGTAATGATTCAATTTTATAAATTTCAAAAGACAAAGTATCTATAAAGTATAAAAAATACTATGTACTTGAATGAGTAACTTACACAAAGATATGCGGAATCATTCGATAAATTTTATGACATTTTAAAAAAAAAATGAACTCTTTCGTCATCATGGCGATACACATGTTTTTGGATACCGATATAAATACCCTAAGGTTAATGAAATCAGAATTAATATATAGAGAAATCTTTTTGATGGAAGTTTCCGGTATGGTAATAGAGTGATATATATGTTTTAACAAAACTAATATTTAATAAATATACACTCAGTCATACGTGGTACCCGAGTAACTTTCGAACATACAGTTATTATATGTTGTCATAGAATTATCAAAAAAAACACTCTGATGGTTATATCATCCGGGAGATAGTGAAGCTAAGATATTTCCGGAAGTATTAATTTTGTTTCAATTTGCATTTGCGTTTACAGCTTCACCTGAATGATTCTCCTTTGTTTTCCTGGGGACATCTTTCCTTATGACTTTGTGTAATATATCAAGCTTCTTTCTGCATTGTACCTCTTTTCCTGCTAGTCTAACCAAAAAGAAATAGGAATGACCAAGACTGGATTTCTCTGCGCGGAGAAAATATTTTCTGTTTGTGAGCAAAACTGTTAGGAAATAAAGTGAAAACAACAACCAGCGAGTAAATTGTGGCTCTCCCAGCTGGTATCCCAACCTAGAGTCGTTCCTTCTTCAGTTCTGTCTCAAAATCGCACTGACAGATTTTTCAACCGCCAACTGTGAACGTTACTCTAAGTACCCCCACCACTTGGAAAAATTAGTTGCTTTTATATCTGTCCATACACCCATAATCCTTTGGGTCTTCATGCAATCTCATAATGCATTGCATCTTTATTGTATAAAAATGCAATGCAAGTCCCCCCTTATTCTTTTACGTTATCTGGCCGAGGACGGATTACAGCAGAGCCGTAAGTGATTTTTCTTTCTCCATTTTAACTGCAGTCACTTTACATGCTAAGCAAATATGGGCTCTTTTTTGGAGGGGACAAGGCAAGTCGCAGACAGTGGCGCTCGTACCAGATTCTATCTCATGTCTGCCACAAAAACATGTACGAATTCTCAGTATAATATTGATTTTAACTGACACCGATTAGTCCATCTATTATGGCAAGTAATGTGGTTATGATAAAATTGTTTGTGCCAGTGTTCATGTTCTCATTCTCTTCTTCTTCAACTATAGCGACATGACTTGATATATGATGATTTTATAGAGAAAAACCTGAATAACATTCAAGCTTTCTTCAATTATATTAACGTAATTGAACAACAAAAAACTCCAAGGTATTTCTCTGATTTGATTTTCCAAGATGAATTCAGTTACAGGTTTCCACACAGCTTGCTCTTTTATAATTTCATATGATGAATTTATTTCATCAAAATGTACCGAAAATTACTAAAATATCACATGTCTATATATCACTGGATAATAGTAGGTACGTTTGAGGCAACTTTCATGATTTATTATCAAATGCAAAAAAACAAATGTAGCTGCTTATATCCACAGACCACACCTCATGAACACATTATATATATATATCTTTTTTTGAATAAAGTAGACGTTATCATGTAGACCGTAGGATCTTTTCAACCAATACATTTTCAAAGGTGCTCGTTGGCGTTAATATTAATGTTATACAGGTCACGAAATTTACTTACAGAAAGGAAAGTGAGAAAAAGTTTAGAGGTATAATTTTAATCAATAAATAATTGAAATATAAGGGGGTGTAAACACACAGTTCCAAAAGAATAATAAAATAGAAAAAGATAACTCACAATCCCTCTAACAATTGTAAGGAGCAAATGAAATACTCTTTCTGTCTGCACAAGCTAGGCTTATGAGTCTTCTAATATACAGCCTCTATAAGAGCCTGAGTTATTCTTAAAAACCGTCTAGGACAACCCGAACGTACATTAGCGGGGATGTCCGTCTTTGTCACGTATTGAATCCATTAAGAACAAAAAGATCGTTTCATAAGTCTTGTTTATCTTGTAATATTTTTCCTTCATTGATATGAAGGAGACTATCTACAATCATAAGTAATTCCATCTTAGTTGACCATGCATTAATCAAGTATGATTTGAATAAATTGTTTGATTTTCACTAAATTGTTTACGCTCGTTTCGTACAATTTTAAATGCCATACAAGCTAGGAAAACTTTTTGGTTATTTCCGTCTTTCTCGCTATTTATTCAATAACAGATTACGTTTGAAAAAGCCTGTGGGTGGGAGAAACAGTAAGTACTTGAAGAGCTTAACTATTAGAAGGTATTGGTCGGTCGATGATAATTAAAATCGACATATATTTAATTTCTCAAACAGAAAATTAAGGGGAATTGAACTTTGAGTTCTCTCTTGAGGATTGGATTTTTGTATCCCCCATTCTAAAGTTAGTAGGGAACAATTTTCTTCTAAATTTGAAATTTGAATTTTTTTATGTTTCATCAACTCAAATTCGATCTAATAGGATGCCATTTTGGAAACAATGATGATATTATATGAGCTCTGGATATATTTGTACTAAAGAAAAGGAAATGGTGCAAAATGCGATCTACCCGATCAAGCATATAAAGGAGTTTAAATATATGTAATATTGCTTTTAAAATTTAACATAAATATCTACATGAGAATAACAAAACAAGCATATCCACAACTAAACAAGGTAACAGGTAGTTATCGATAGAGACAGCGAAAAATGTGATGAACTATTATAATAAATAATCCTCTTATATGACAACGGTTCATGCAAAATTTTTAACAGATGAAAAAGCGACTTGATTAAAAGGAATTATACAAAAGAAAACTGAGAATACCACAGACGCAGCATGTATGCAAAGATGAAACCTTAATGTAAACATTTAACAAAATGAAGCATATGCTTCGAATGAGAAAGTTGAAATATCCAGATCACATAGTGGAGAAATAATACTTAGATATTGATATACTTGACGCAAGACGATGGAAAGTGGAAAATAATGGGTAAGCTACCTAACGAGGATTTTTAAATACTGTACAGTAGAGGCAATAGAATTGGTAGTAACATGAAAGCGAAAGAATTATAAATATGTATAAAATCACCTACTAGATTATGTATGCCCGAGTACATAGCACTAAAAGCGCTCATAAAGAAAATATGTTGATGAGAAAAAGATTGAAAAAAATTGTGGATAATTCACATGTAATGAGTAAAACAGATATCTTATAAAACTATTCAGTTTGACTTTGTTTCGAATAATATTTCAATTATTTTTTCCTGTCAGAATAAAATTTTGAGCATGAAATTTAAAATAATCTTATTATGTTGTAAATTACAAATATTTTTAAAAAGATTTATTAGATATTTTATCTTGATTGTTTATTTTGTTTATATTAAATTTTTTATCATTTTGATTATATTTAAGTTTATGTTAATATTGCTGTTTAAGTACTTGCTATCCTTAAGCTAAACCGTCTCCTGAGAAACGTGCCAGTTTTAAAGAAATGAGTGCTATAAGAACACTAAAAAAAAATAACTTTTGTATGAGAATGGCGTGCTTGGCAAATCTAACACACTCAAGTATATCGAACGAAAGACTTGCAAAGATTAAAAGTGTATAATTATATAACTTATGAATTTATGTGAACAAGTGGCACAATTTGCAATATGATTCATCTAGTAAGAAGAGAAATTAAATTATGAAGAGCAGTGAAAGTCCATGTCCTACAGAGTCATAGTAATTAAAGTGTCTTGAAAAGTTAGTGTTGTTCTAGTTTTTAAATGGTGTGAGAAAGCATTAATGTCAAAATCCAAATGCCTGCTGTTGGATGGCTGAAATGATTTTTTTAGTCCATTATATAATTTTTCTTATTCTCCTCGTTTGTATGACGAGGTACAGAAATGCTCATGAAGTCAACATCTTCTACAGTCGAAAACGCCCAAACCCGTCTGCATCTCTTTCACGAACGTACTTGGTATCCGCACTAACCTCCTCAGCGTAGATTCATTCCTTCACACTAACTCACTTGATATCTTAGCCCTATGTGAAACTAACCTTAATCTTTCTATCCCCTCTTATGAGATTTACTTTCATGGCTACCTTCCCCTCTTCAGGAAGGACTCCAATGTTCATATGCATGGGCTTGGTGTGTATGTCAGCGAATACCATCCCCATCGCTCGGGTGACATCTCTTGAATCCCTGGATCATTCTTTCATGTGCCTCCGTCTCGCACTTCTAAGCTCGTTTCGCTATCTCTTCTTCTCTACCGCTCCCCTTCCTCCCATGACTCTTCGTTACTTGACAGCATCTCTGACAATATCGAAAATTTCTTCCCATCCCTCTGCCTATATATTCGTATTTGGTGACTTTAACGCTCACCAAACCAAGTGGCTGGAGAACTCTCTCACCGACCATGCTGGTGTCCACACCATGAATTTTTTAATCACCCAATACGTGACACAATTGGTGGAATTCCCCACGCGTTTCTCCGACAACCCTAACGGAAGGGACTTACTACTAGACCTCTGCTTCACTTCTATCCCAGACTCTTGCACTACCAGACAATTCTGCCCACTCGGAAACTCTGACCACACCGTAGTTTCCGTCAACATTTCATTCCAATCCCACCCGACCCAAGAAAGCCAGACCAGTAGAATATCCTACTGCTACCAAAGAGCAGATTGGGATTCATTCCGAGACTTCCACTGTGACGTCCCATGTAACAACGTTTTTAGTCTTCTCATCGAAGACTGTGCATCTGAGGACTCCTCCTGGGTTAAGGCTGGCATCGATGCCTTCATCCCTGCCAAGAATATTCAGCTTAAATCTCCTTCGTCTCAATGGTTCTCGCCAGCTTGCTCGGCCGCCATTGCCCACCGGAATCATTTCTTCCGACTCTATCGTAGCTACTCGTCGGACCAAAACAGGCGCCTTTTCGTTTCAGCTCGTAATAAGTGCAAAAAGATACTCAACGAAGCTAAGATGTTATTTGCTGCAAGAATGAAGCAACGCATATCATCCTCTAAGTTCGGCGCCAAAGACAACTGGCGATTCTGTAAAATAGTACTTAACAAGAGCAAGTCCACAATACCCCCACTAATCAACAAATTTGAGGTCCTCACCTCCTCAGCGGACAAGGCTGAATGCTTTGCCCGCAGATTCTCGAACTATTGTGTATGGACTCGTCTGGAGTTATTACACCCGACTTTTCACCTAGAATTGAGGCTCAACTGAATGACGTCCACGTTACACCCTTGCTTGTCTCTAAGATAATCTCAAAACTTGACTCTCACAAAGCGAGCGGAGGGGACGGAATCACAATCATAGTCTTAAAGAAATGTGCCCTTGAACTCTACTCTGTTCTTTCCAAGCTCTACAACTTTTGCCTATCTGCTTCCTGCTTCCTGCTTTCCTGCCTGTTGGAAATATTCCTCTGTAGTTCTTATATTTAAAAACACTGGAGAACCCTCGGAGACCGCAAATTACCGCCCTATCAGCCTTCTTCCGATCTTTGACAAAGTGTTCGAAGCCATTATTAACGCCGAGGTGGTTCAGCATCTCACAGCCCACAGGCTCCTCTCGGGCAAACAGTATGGCTTCCGCTTCACCAGGTCTACTGCTGATATGCTAACGACCATCACCGTGTATATATACCAGGCACTTGACAGGAATGTCGAAGCCCGAAGCGTTGCATTGGATATCTCTAAAGTGTTCGATAGAGTGTGGCATGCTGGCCTTCTATGCAAACTGCAGAGCTATGGTATAACTGGATATTTGTTTGAACTAATCCAGTCATTCCTCTCTAACCGCACATTGAAGGTGGTATTAAACGTACCTGCCTCCCAGAACTACCATACGAACTCGCGTGTCCCTCAAGGCTTTATCCCAGGTCCTACGCTCTTTTTGATCTACATTAATGATCTCCCTGATACCATAAGATTCCAAGTAGGTATGTACGTCGATGACACCAGAGTTTACTCTCGCCTCGATCAAAAATCTGGTGTAGGCGACAAAGCTAACCTTGCAGCCGAGCTCGAAAAGGACCTCCAATCCGTAGTGGACTGGGGTAAGAAATGGCTCGTAAATTTTAATGCTTCTAAAACGAAGCTACTATCAATTAACCACCATAGAGAATCGCACCTACCTCACATTAGCATGGACCAGACTTGCCTCCCAGAGAGTAAAACACGACGCCTCCTTGGTCTCATACTTTCAGCGGACCTCAAGTAGCATGGCTATATCGAATCCATCTTGCACATATATAAATCTACCATCCGCGCGTGCATTGAATACTGTTGCCATATCTGGCCGGTTGCCCCTGCTATTCTCCTCGGGCTTCTCGACAAGGTACAGCGGAGCGTCTGTAATGTGATCGATACCGATTTTGCAGACCGCCTGCAGTCTCTCTCTCACCGGCGCGACCTGGCTTCCCTGTGTTTCCTCTATAAATACTTTCACGGCTTCTGCTCCGATGAACTTACATTACTGGTGCCCCCTAGGTATGAATTTGCACGAGATACTAGATTAGCAACTCGATCCCACCCTTTGGCAGTGAAACCGATAAAATACAACCGCAACTTCTACTCCAACAGTTTCTTCTCTCGCACTTACAGACTGTGGAATTCCCTTCCACATGACTGCTTCCCCGACGGCTACAATCTCCAGGAGTTTAAATGTAAGATCAATAGACACCTCCTAACACACTAACTCGCTCCCATTCTTTCAAACACTCTTCCTATCTACCCTAACCTCATCCTCGGTATCCTTACCCATCTATCACCTTCCTTCTGACATTTCCTATATCTAACCACTCCTTCTCTTTACCTTTCCCTATGTAGCCCTATGCGCAATAGTGGCAGTGGAATGTCTTGCTTGGTGTGAAATGATTAAAAAAAAATTAACAAGCAATTCTTAAAGATTTTTAAACGAAGTGGAAGACAGGGATTATGTTTTAAGAAAGAAGAAATTTCGTATATAGAAAAAGTGTACATAAATATTATCATGGAAAATAAGTGTTGTGCATTTAGTATAACAATTTTTCTCCTCAAACTTTAAAAATATATTAGAAAATAAATGAATTTGTAAACTAACATTGATTGGAAAGAGTGGAGTGAGCAAACGGCACTGTGTATTGTAACGCATACAATTATTGAACAGAGGAGAATGTTCATTTTCTTTCAGGAAAAGCTAATTTCTAATGTGGCTAGAAACATATACGCTGATGTGAATATATTAAATACTTAGGCTATTTTATATCTAAATTTAAAGACGATAATATTAATATAAATAACAATATTTCACTGCTACTTAAAGACATGGTTTCCAATTCTGTGGAATGTGTCAAGTGTTTGTTAGTTTCAAAAATGCGTGTAATTATTGCAATTCAGTATAGACCCATGACCCTCGTCAACAATCAGCAACAATATTGTAAATGACCGCAATAGGAACAGCTTCTTGAAAGCAGTACAGATTTCGATCGGCTCTGTTCATTGCTGATATCTTAAATGTCAATTGCTCAAAGAATCAGTGAAGCACTAGATAACGAATATATCGATGATTTAGGGCGATGACATTAGATATTTCAAAGGCTTTTGACAAGGTGTAACATATAGAGGAACTACACATATTTATCTCTGTGGAAACAGTATAAGTCTTAAATATTAAATTCTTCCTAAGTTTTAGTTATATACGGTTGTTGCCAGATGTGCGTTGTGATGCAGAGGATATCGGCTCGGAACGAGAAATCAGGGAGCCGAGTTCTAATTCCATTTGAATTCCTTTCATTCACTTACGCACAAATACCCTTGGGAAAGATATTAATCCGCCTGTCCCTCCAGTTGTGGGCTAAATGATAGGACAAATTGGGTTCTATAGCCTTGGCTGGCAACCAGTCTACCGCAGAAAGCAATGGCAATCTATTGCGGGATAATCTTCTGCCCAGTCAGTCATGTCTCTTTCGAGACATGATCGCCCAAAGCATGTATCACGTATGAAACTTGACTGACTGATTGATGGTTGTTGTCAACGGCCAGTCATTCGAAGCCCAAACATCCTCAAATGCTCGCTTTCTGTCCAATCCTCTTTATAATTTACACTAATAAATTTGACAGACAATCCATTCCAATCTTTTGTGGATATATATTCACTTAATGTAACGGTATATAGGGACATCTGTGACACAGTAGATATCCATTGCTTGACAGCTGATTAATTTTCTAAACTAGCTTTAACAGGTCAGTCGGAAAAATTTACTAGTTAAATTTAATTCCTCGACAACAACAGCATGATATTTCATTTCCACAGGGCGAACCATAAATTTCCACCCATTCTGAAGAACTGGGGCACTCTCAGTGAATATCCGTGCTTTGAGCACCTATTGAGACTTAGCATAATCCAGATATCAATGAAACTCATTTTTGAGATCCACCGCGAAATATAATGATGAATATGTTAGGTTACCTGAACTGTGGACATCGGCTCGAAATGAGAAATCGGGGAGCCGAGTTCGAATTCCATTTGAATTCCTTCCATTCACTTAATCCGTCTCTTCCCTCCAGTTATGGGTTAAATATTAGAACAGATTGGGTTCTATAGCCTTGGCTGGCAATCAGTCTACCGCAGTAAGCAATGGTAACCTACTGTGGGAGAATCTTCTGCCCAGTCAGTCATGTCTCGAAAGAGACATGATCGCCCAAACGTGTATCACATATGGCACTCAACTAATACATTAGTGCAATGTAACCAAAAATATTGCTGTTTCAGAGCTGTTTAAGAAAAAACTTATACAGCAAATATTACATACCAACAGTCAACAAAGTAATACCCATCAGAATCCAGAAAAATTTGCCAACGTGCTTCGAGCTGCGCAATACACTGGTTGTAAAAATCAGATGCCTTTGACGCAAATCTGTTTGTGTTAGCCTACCACAAGTAGGCCATATTTGAGAAGGCTGTTTTTTCAGGAAACTAGAAGAGAAAGTAATTGTTGATACAAGATCCGGAGAGTAAAGTGAACGATACATTGTCACACAGTCAAGTTACCACATGTGACATGACATTAATTGTTGTCATTAAACAATTTTGAATGCTTTTGATTCAATGCCTATTGCATACGTTACAACTGTTGTGAATACAGATTCGATCTTTATTAGCATCTCATAACACACCACTTGTGACCTTATCCAAGATATACAGAATGTGGATGTAGAGGTGGTTTGAGATACGGGGTCTCGTAAGGAAAAATAATATTTGGCACGATTGAGGATATAACGTTTCAACACTGTTGTGCCATCAATCAAATATGGGTACACCGCAGTGCCGAGAAATCAACAAGAAACGGGCAGTCACACGTTGTTGCTTGTGGGCTACTGAAAGTGTGTTGAGCATACTTGCTCAATTTTTACTCCTTCTTGTGTTGTACAGGTGAAGCCAGCCTATTTCCTGAGAAACCTGGAAGGGTTCGGTAAGCTTACCACAGTTTTGGTTGTTGTTCTCATTCCACGTCCATTTCCGTTCAGGGTCTTATCATCCTGGATCTGTGCATGGTTTATCCCAAAGTGACAGATCTACCGACGTCAGCATCTGGATTTAAAGCCTGGCTTTGCTTTCAATCACACCATTGTCTCAAAAGTCTTCTCATATTAAGTGACAAGCATATCTTAAATTCATAAAACAGACAAACCTGAAAAAGTTCCTTCGACATCACCATATTTTTAGGTCAATGTTAGATTTATGACTGCTGTAAGAGCGTAATTAATCTGCATTCTAGAGAACATTGTCGCACACATCTTTTCTATCACGTGACGAACTCATTTACGTATCATATTTCACTTCTTTTGACATGATGTAAAGAACTGTAAGATTATTTTTTTTGGTTAAAGTATAGAATAATATATCGCTAGATATTCAATCCATAAATACAGACTATAATACCGCTTTGATTTAAATCATCTTCAGTTTTCCGCACTTAGCCAAAATATTAAGGTAGCACTCACTTATATATAAAAAGATATTAAAGAAATTAATTGGTAATAATTTTGTTGTTAAAAAAGGAAACATATGATACATGGATGTAATAATTATATATGTATCTAAGGAATCAACTTGAGATAAAAATTACTTCATCTATGAATTCTTCTACTTCAATAAAAGCAATAATTTTCAGGTGAAAAATCCAGACAACCATGGTAGATTTATTGCTTTACTTTGCTTCACCGGTCAATTTTAATAAGAAATTATGTTGCTAGCGGTTAATTAATAACTGAGTGAGTTCTAGTTATGTAGACATGAACATGAAAAACAAGGCTGATCAAGAAACTCAAATGCATTAGGTAGACGGACCACACTTACATACACACACATCTCTCTGTATGCGTTTTACTTATTCAAATGAAATAACAATGGTCAAGATATGAACATGATAAACAAGGCGTATCACGAAATGCATTAGGTAGACAGACCACACGTATATACACACACTCTCTTCTCTCAGTGTATGTGTTTTACTTATTCAGATGAAATAACAATGGTCATGTTTTGAAAGGATATCACGGCAGTCAAGGTTAAAAGTTAAAAAATATATTTGAAAAGAGTTGTGCATTTAATTATACAATTGTTTATTTAAAATATAACTGCATTCATATTATATTCCCCAATTTACTTGGTATTATTTTCTATCAGTTCATATAAATTTGATGTACAATTTTTAAATTAAACTCCGTGAAGTTTTTATATACCCGACTAGTTTGGGCAGAGAATCATTCACTACAAGTAAAAACATAAAACCAATAGAAAGTAAAATATATATAATCACACAAACAAAATTGAATAAATTATGTGATCAAAACTATAAACTCAACACAAAAGACTACCAATAAAAATGTAAGAAAGAAACTGACCCATACGCTGGGAAAGATCGATTCTTCTCAATGGCTCCAGAATAACGAAAACCAAAAATAAAAATAATAAACGAAGACAAAACCTTAACAAGAATAAATAAAAATTTACATACATGTCCAGAACCATTCTCAGATATTATAAATATATATATATATATATATATATATATATATATATATATATAATGTTAGATTCATATATTTCATCCATTTTATTTCTTACTGTTAAATTATATATACGAATTAACTCGGCAATAAGATAAAATGGTCAATGAAAATAGAGAGAAAATGTGAAATGAGATAAAAACGATGGTGCACATAAACAAGAAAGAGGGATGAAATTATAGAAAGAATATTAGATACGAATGCAATCAATTCAGGCAAAATGAAATATTCAATAGCAATATTAAGAAAGAACGTTTAAATTACAGGAGAAGGAGATAATCTTAACATAGAAAAAATGAACCATAAAAGATGATATATATATATATATATATATATATATATATATATATATATATATGTATATATTGTAAAAGTAAAAGAAAATAGTGCAACAAGAAGTAACACACAAGAGAAAACAATGCGATTAATATAGCCTTCAGTAAGAGATTATAACCCAGGTGTAAGAAAGACTAATCATTACCAAAATACCATTTCCTTATCCGACCATGCGATTGGCAATAGTCGCTTGCCTTCGAGGACATGTTTAAAGCTCATTTGCCTTTTACTTCATGGTTTGATGAGATTTGCGTAAGACGAAATAAATAGGTAGATTGTTTTTTTCCTTTTTTCACTGATGTAGCAAATAATGTTCAGGGTATGACCGACGTTGTGGTAAAAGAAAAAAATATATTTACTTGAATTTATTTTGTTTCTTTCAAATCTCAGTATGTGTCGTCGTGATACGTGTCCAATGAAACGAATGATTACACCATAGATTGCAAGGCACACAGACCATTGAACAATTGCGAACGTTGTACACACTCACATACAAACTCACATACATGCATATATATATATATATATATATATATATATATATATATATATATATATTTGTCGACATAATGTAGATATTATATATATATATATATATATATATATATATAATACTGTCAGATGATAAGATATAACCATGTGGATATATACTCAGCGCGCAAGAAAATTGCAGGCATTTGACCACGAAATAATTTCAAACGTTACGCCTATTTCCCACGCTTTTGTTCAAAAGAGTTCCCTTTTAAAGAAGTATACGGCTTTACCCACCAAAATTGCACCGGTATGAAAAAGGTAAAGAAATGATACTTTCGATATCTCAGTTGGCTGCTATATATTTCCATGGAATTAATATGAAATAAATATAAATTACAAAATAAGAGTATCATGCATATTATTTGGGGCTATATGTGTGATAACATGTGAATAAGCAATGTTTTTAGGCGAACCAGCTTTGCACTAAATCAAGCCACCTATGATAATTATTCTGAAATCATTTAAAGTCTATGCGAAAATTATATTAATCCTAATATAATTGCTCTAACGAGAAGTGAATAACGAAGAGAGAAACCTGAGAAAAAAATATGTATATAATGAGGAGAGAGTTAGAGCAAGTTAATTAATATCCGAATTTCAAATTGACGATAGAATTGATTGATTTCTTTTTACGGTTTTTAGTATATTGGAGGTTATTTAAAACCAAAACTAATATTTTCTATAGCTTAAGAATGTTTGGAAGAAAATATGTTATACTATTTAATCAATAACTGGGGGAAAGAGGTGCATTCACATATTTTTCATGGTCATTTTCTCGTAATTGAATATAACGATCCTGACGGAAATTGAAATTCATATCTAATTTCGTGTTGTTATCAGTAACATTCCTCATGCATTCTATCTTTCAACATAGGTATTCACAAGTGATCGCACATTTAAGTACTGACCAATCTCACTATTGCTTAATCCCGGTCATCGTATGAGAAAGATGTTTTACTGTGCTATGGCCGTAAGCCTCTGGCAATAAAAGGAATCGATAATGTACGTTAGTTATGTCGAATAAAAATAATGACAGTCGTTGCTTAAATCACATTTTAGAAACGGAGTTTTTCAGGTCACGTTACATTTTACTTTATTTTAAATAGCGCCCAAAATTCCCTTATTCAATTCAATCCTATTCAATTATTATGGAGAATAGTCCATGAACACGTGCGTAAGATTTATTCTAGTAGAATATAAATATAAGGATATATTTTGGTGGTTTTACGAATCCTGAGATATCATTCTCAGTCATTGGGTGGGGTTAGGGAATATCACTTTCAATCGTTGGGTGCTATTTGAGAATATTACCCTTAATTACTGAAATTTGTTTTAAATATCAGTCTCAATCGTTTGGTGCTTTTTGGAAATATCACTCTCAGCCACTGAGTGCCGGTCGAAGACATCAGTATTACTAGATATTTTCTCTGCAAAATGTAATCCTTTTGTTCATATTACACAAGTACTATTTTCTTCATTTTGCTGCACTTAATATTTGAACGAAACTTACCTCTTAAATTGTCCGAACTTATTTAGAGAGCGCAGTGCTTTCAAAATATTTACTCATACACATAAAATTTCAACTAATTATATTATGCTGTTTAAATTAGCATTCCGTTCAACAAAAGCAAGTAATTTTGGGGCAAGCGTTTATTTTCAATGTCTGCTTTATATAATGTTGCATCATATGACGTTATTTTTCTCGTATTTTGCTAATACGTTACTTACTTGTCATATAGTCTTGGTTACTATTTAGTATATTTTCTTAACGAATTCATGAAATAAATGTTTCATTAGTATTTTTTTCTTTTAATGTGGGTGTATTGTGTTACTCTGGATTTTAATTTAACACATAGAAATTTAACGGTTCTCAAACCTATTTCAGTTGTGCTATCGACTTTAAACAATTCCAATATAATTTTCATATCAGTTTTTTCGTCGTTTCTATATATTTTGATGAACGCTTAATCACTATGAAGTCAGTTATCATCTTTGCTCATTATTTTGCTTAATATGGGCAATACAAAATAATACACACAGCTCATAAGATTTCACTCCGTTATACCCATCGGGATACCAAAATCTACCATTCTCAAATCTAATTTTGAACTTTTTAATGAAATTTATTATGGTATGATATTGATTTTCGATAATGTATATACAATGTTTACCATTCGTTTCGAATTAATCTACTAGAATGTAAAAAGCATTTTATATTAAAATATTAGTAAAACAAATCCGTTTATTTCTTGTATAGTGATAGAAATGGAAAATAATTCTATATATATATATATTTGCAAGTGAAGAGGAGTCAAGGTTTTTTATATTGAGTACTCTGACATTTATTTTATTATAAACAGTGCTCAATATAATGAGTATTATAGAGTTTAATATAATATAATTATATAATTATGTATCAATTTGACATTGCGACATGGAAATTTCTATGTTTCTCATCATCAGACAATGTTGATGTGATTGTGCAGCTGATTTACATTCAAAACCATTGCCTGATGATGAGAATCTCGAAACATAGAAATTTCCATGTCGCAATGTAAAATTGATACATAATTATATATATAAAAAATTGAAACTCGATACCGTCAGAAGAAGTTTAGAAAATAAACTTGCGGAAGACTACACTGCGCCATTGTCTCCTGGTTGTCGACTGGATCCAAATCAAAACGCACTATACTGCGTGACGCATTTTCAAAAGGCTCACAAAAGCTGGCTACTACAACCGTCAAATTACCAACCAAAAATACTTACCCTCGAGGACTAGACCCCGGAAAACTCACCAAAACTAATAGAAAATCAGCCAGACAGCGGCAACGACAGCAGAGAACACAGCACCTTGCCGTCTACACCTGAGCTAACTCTAGACAGCGAAAACGACTCAGACAACGAAAATACATCATACAACAAAGGGAGTTAACCGGAAATCAAATCACACTATTATTATGCTGGGAAAGTATAAATTTATTATCTTAATAATGCGCGTCCGCGCTAAAAAGATTCAATACCCCTGTCACTGTTTCCATGGTACAACCTAAAACTATTTACTTATTATAATTATCAAATATTATACACGTCAATGTTATATATAGAATAATATTAATATATATATATATATATATATATATA
This sequence comes from Ascarosepion bandense, assembly GCA_037127315.1. NCBI lineage: Eukaryota > Metazoa > Mollusca > Cephalopoda > Sepiida > Sepiidae > Ascarosepion > Ascarosepion bandense. Next base: position 241,844 of record JBBBDQ010029484.1, read on the forward strand.
TATATATATACACTCTATGTTATACGCATGATGCATGACGTCCGCCATCTTAGTATCAACAGTGATATACAAGAAGTTAAGCGCGGACGAGCGTAGCCGCGTCTTACCCTCGTCATTGCTACACAAGAAATTCTGCGCGGACGAGCGTAGCCGCCATCTTAACTGTGACTGTGATATATAATGTTTTTCAAAGGTACTTGGCCGCCATTTTGTTTTCAACTGCAAAAGAAGATACTCTTCAATGTCAATGTTAAAATTAAGGAAGGCACCGGAGTCAAGTCACATTCACACCTATTCTATTCTATTCACAAACTTTGAAAATATAAATTTCTTATTTGAATGACGCGCGTGCGCGCTGAAAAATTTTGAAGACCACTGTAACTGTTTCAATGGTACCACTTAAAATGATTTACTTATTATTATTATTATTATTATTATTATTATTATTATTATCAAATATTATACATGTTAATGTTGTATCATAAAATAATATTAATAAATATATATATTTATATATAATTACAGTTTATGTTATATATTTTGCATGGCATCTTACGCATGATGCATCACATCCGCCATCTTAGCATCGACTGTGATATACAAGAAGTTCGGCGCGCATGAGCGTAGCCGCCATCTAACCATCGAGAGTTCTACACAAGAAATTCTGCGCCGACGACCGTAGCCGCCATCTTACAATCGACAGTGCTATACAAGAAATTCTTCGCCGACGAGCGTAGCCGCGATCTTACCATCGACAGTGCTACAAAAGAAATTCTACGCAGACGAGCGTAACCGCCATCTTACCATCGACAGTGCTACACAAGAAATTCTGCGAGGACGGGCATAGCCGCCATTTTAACTGTGACTGTGTTATATCATTTTTTTCACAGGCACTTGATGAGTTTTTATACATCAAAGCAGATCTGTCCACAGATGACTATATATATTTTTTTGTTTTTGAGATGGCAATTTAGTTTTTTGTTTTAATTTATAAATATGATCGCAATCGCAATATTCAAGGAAGAAAATTGACAGATTCTATTGTCGTTTTTGTTCATTGCTACATATAGCATTTTACGATTATTAATGTTCATTTTAACGACATGAAATTTACATATCATACAGTATGTTTTTTATTAAATGCTCTGTTAACCAATGCGGCTTTAACAGAAGAAAAATTGTCGTCTTGCAGTTAGAAACATCAGACTCAAATGTTGATTAAGCAAATGCTTTACATATATACCATGTTACCGATTTTTTTTCTAAATATAAACTATATACTTTATTTATAGTAGCATTTTGTCAAGCTAAAACTGCAGCATATATATACATGACTGCATAAATGCATGTCAGTATGAAGATATCGTATTGTTGAATATATATACGGGATGGAATATCAGTAAAAGTACACATCATTCTCAGTATCTTAAATAATAGATTTACGTAACATATACAATAAATAAATTTAATAGTGTACTTTATATTAATATATCATTCCCGGATGCGATTCAGTGTAATGCTAACAAGCTCTATCCAGGTCTGAAGAGATGTCTAATGCTGTACCTCACAACTGTAAATTCAAGCTAGGTCAGCCTTCTTAAACTCGGGTCCTACCCATGAAAATATCTGATACTGCTGAAGAAGTATTCACTCTTGGATTGAGGATTAGTGCTTTATAATATTGGATTTCTTCTAAACTTTACACTAATAATAAACATCTTGAGCATCTCATAGAATCAGTTGTATGTCTGAATATCTTCGAAGATGAGTTATTATTTAAATTATTTATATTCGTCCGATTATCGTCATCTTTTTCTTGTTATCCCAACAGTAATGTCGGTGTATCATTCGACCAGATTTCGGTGCGTAATTATCTCGGTAACCTAAATAGAATTCTGAACTGAATCATTTATCTAATCTATCTGTTTAGACTGGGCCTGGCGTGCTATAATTAGTTCAGTTGAAACGGTCGAGCTATAAATAAACAGTACGAAAATTAATAACTAGACGACATACCTATACATGGATATTAGTACAAGACCAGTATCCTCGTAGATTAACTGGAGGCTTAAGTTCAGTATTCTTTGCGGTTTACTCTGATCGATATACCCCAACAACAAAGATGAGAACGATACTCAAAATATAAAATGTGTAAATAAAAATGGATAATATTTTATGACAGAACGTTTATATTTTCATTACAAGGTATTGTCTCTTCATTATATTTTGTGTAACCTGTATTCGTGAGGAAAATGAAAAAAAACTAGGAAACAAATTCACATTCTAACCTCGGTTAGTACATTCTCTTAGGTACATTTGCATGAGACACGATTCCACTCCTTCAGCCTGCACCGTGTGTGAGATAAATGGCATGATATTCTTGACTGTATTGCTTTGTATGTTGAAGAAAAACGGTTATTATAAATTGTAAATAAAAAAAAGCAGCTGTAATGCATCCACTTATTTTAACCATCATTCGTAGATAATATACGGAGAGCTGTGATCACGTACAAACTGAAGATGGCAATTAAAAAACAATAAATATGGAAGGCAATAACAATTTTTGACGCAAACGAGATATGTATAAAATATACATTAGAAATGAAAATATAAAGATTGTGATTTTTTCTGTTAGCAAGTTTGTGTGATGCGAAACTTTGATAAACTCCAAAAAACTATTTAAACTGGTACGTTTAAAAAGATCAGAGAGCCGGAACCAAAAATCGGAGAGTCGATTTCGAATTCCAGTTGAATTCGTTAGATTCATTTAAGCGCAAATACCCTTGGTAAAGGTATTAATCCAGCACTTCTCTTTTCATCTATGAGTTGGATAGCTGGATAGATCGGGTTCTATAGCTTTGGTTAGCAACCTGTATATCGAAGAAGGAAATAGCAATGCACTGTGGGAAAATCTAATTAGACAACTCACAAAAGAGACACGATCGCCCAAACGTGTAACAGATACAGCAATAAACTGACATTTAATTGTTTGAACGCAAGGATAAAATTGTGTTTTCATTTTATTTCAAATTTCAAAACTTTTATACACTATTTATGACCCACTAAAAATGCTGAATGTTAAAAACAAATATCAAATATTATAATAATAAATGACAATTCGAATACAAGATACAAGTGAATTCTTCTTAAACAAGTGATTATATTTTTAAGTATTAATATTTCCATTTAACTCATCCATGACTATTTCTATTTCACTTTCTATTTTGCTTCATACCTGCACAATTTTTCTATGTTAAATCCTCTAGTCATTATAAAGTCTTATTTTTCATTGAAAGACTGTTTAAATTATTCTTTTCCATCAATAAATCATTTTTGAAATGCATCTTTCTTACATACTTTTACTCTTTCAGCTTTGTTCCTCAGAGTCACTTTTCATACATTCCCTGACAAATTTCTATTTCTCCATTATATATACGTCATTTTCGCTTGTTTTATTTTTCTTTCTAATTCATCATACATTCTTGAACCTTTTTTTTATTCTCTACCTCTTTACACAAATCTCTTTGCTGCATTATGAACAGCGACAGCACGCCTCGCAGAGAATTGATCACCGCCGAATAAACTTGGCTCAACTCCAATCTTCTATCGCTGACCTCTGCCAGTTTTGAAGCATCAGGTGAACGTCGAACAGTCTACTAGGATGAAGAGTTGGCGCAGATTCGAATCCGGAGTGAAACTTATAGTGATTGAACGTTCGATTATCGTAGGTGGCGGGGGTCTAAAATGCGAAATTGAGCCTAAGGATGAAGCTTGATATAACAATAGGGGCCAAACAGACGCAACTGGAGAAGACTTGAAGTAATGTGTTAGAGGATACTTAGAATCTGAATGGAAACGCAGAAAAAAATTAGGTGCAAATAATAAAGAGAAGAAAGATTTACTTATTGTATACAAGAGAATAAGGCTATAGATGAATCTAGCAGATATGTATAAAAAAATGAAGATATGCGTAAAACGATTAAAACATTAAGTATATTGAGAGGAAATGAAATATATAAATGTGAAAAAATAAACAGCGCTCTTATTGAAAAAAATAAGGTCTTCAATCTGTTCTATAGACTATCAAATGTTCCAAAATTTCTTTTCTCATTATGCGCACTAGAAATGTCAGCTGTCTCTCCTTGATGAGTGTATTTTGTTTCCATTGTTCCAAGAACTTTGTCGCTGCTGATATATTCGGTCCATAGGCCTGACAACATCCTTCTGTACAACTACACATCTTTCGAGTTTATAAAAAGCATATATACAGAAGTGAAAATATTCTAAATTAATAAAATAAATAAATTCGACAAAATATTTAAAGAATCAGCACACTTAAAGTAAAAGCAAAACAAGTAAACTACTAAGTAAATCGGGAAAAGAAGTATTAAATCAGTAGCCCAACTAGCCAAACTTAGAAAATATATTGACATGCAGAAGGAATCAAAGGAAACGATTGAACGATTTTAGTTTTCCGATCTCATAAAAATAAGTATTACCAATTGTAAATTTTCTAACCACATGAATAAAAAACCTATTAATGATGTAAAATGTTATTGACTTCCAACTTTCGTGCTGTATTTACCTCATATTTTAGACTGAGAGACTTTTAAGAAATGACAGCTGAACAACGAAAACTTAAAAGAATTATTTAATAAAACAACAATGGCAAATAAATAAGTGACTAAGTTTCCATTTATAATATGTCCATAACAAAACCACAAATAGTTAATAAACATATAGTATTTAATTGATAAATTCAATTAAAAATAAGAGAAAAAAAGTTTACACCGCTTATATATAACACGGTAAAATTATCCTTATCTGGTTTAATGCGCCTACGGTGTAGGGAGTACAAGCTCCGACGGTCGAGTTTCGATCCCAGTCAGAGATACGTTAATGTTTAGCCACATTGATGATCTGTGATACATCGAAACAGGATTGTATGAGGATGTCATATATATATATATATATATATATATATATATATATATGTGTGTGTGTGTGTGTGTGTGTGTGTGTGTGTGTGTGTGTGCTCAGATTCGATCCAGGCTTAAAGCAATCAGTAGTCTAGCCGCACTGAGGAGTTGTGACAGAGCGAAAGAGGCCTCTATACGGATGACTATATATATATATATATAACAAAATATATATATTTTGTCGCCACATATATATATATATATATATATATATATATATATATATATATATATATATATATTTCCCCGAAATTCTGCGTCTAAATTAATGTTTCGGACGAGCTCATGTACGGTTGCCTCTAAATGGAAAATGGCTCTGACTGTAGCCAATCGGAAGCATTTGCAAGGTTTCCTACCGGGCCTAAACGTAATTTTCCAGTGTCTGAAAGCGCTTATCCAGGGCGGGCCTGAGACTGATCATCTCTGGTCGGGTCGGCGCGGTGAGGTGGGTATGATGTTGAAAGACCCAAAACCCCCTAGTGATCCTCGCGATGACATCACTGACGACAACCTCTAGCGCCTCCATTACGGTGCGTATGTTTGAAATGACTATCTATATATTTCTATCTGTCAATACATTTATATATATATATATATATATATATATATATATATATATATATATATATACTGTAATTTACTTTTACTGCCTAAGACCAGTAAAAAGGTCAACGGAACTCAAAATACAGACCAACCCCTTTAACACACAAAATAAACAAATACAACACGAATAAACGGTCTTTTCACCTGGATAATTCTCATTTCTAAAAAAATCACCTGAGGATGAATCCAAAACATAATGGGCTGGCTTTGAAACATGAGAAATATTTTGTGTAGTGATACTATGAATTTAAAAACATTGTAACAACCATTACATTATAACGCTCTACATTTGTATCGAGCACTCTTTATAAAAGTAAATGCATGAACAAAAAGGTAATTAAAACTACGAGTTCAACAACTTAGTTACAATATATATATATATATATATATATATATATATATATATATATATATATATGTATATATATATATTACTGTAATTTTCACACAGAACAAGACCCGTTACCCAATCAAGATGTTATTGGTCTGTTTTTATGGATAGGTGTGGAAGTCTAGTATTGAACAGCTTAAGATTGTAATGATAGGGGAAGCATCCACAATTTAAGTAGCATGCCGTCTTTCCGCAGTGAATATCGGATCTAAGGTATGTATTCCGAGCAGATTACATGATAGTGGCGAAAGAGTAGGGAGAGACTCGCCACATTCCATGTGTAAGAAACAGCTTTTAGGCGAAAAAATTTGTTTTTTCTTTCAAGGACTCTCCAGCTCTCGCCTTATCTCTCTATTATATATTTAACGGAAAATACAATCTAAACAGAATATTTTTAATATAAAAGTACAAATTTATCAATTCTGCTACTCAGGCATTTTGAGTACAGAAACCTATTTTACTTACAATGAATACATCATTATAAAAAATTTTGAACCTCTAAGTAATGCATCTACTAATAAAGAAAAAACCTCTCCCTACAAATAGCTAAAATAAAAAGAAAATCTGGCGTCTCATAACCAATCAATGCCATTTTACACTTAAAATCCTTTTTATAAACAATAATTTGGATGACGAATGCGATTGCCTGTTTATGAACTGATAACATGTACTTTCTTTTAACATTTTCGAATATAGTCCTTTTAAAATATTTTACCTAAACAAATCAACACACTTGTAATATATTCCTTATGATTTATTAATATATCCCCGTGATACTGAATGACCTGGTTTTGTAGACAAACTAAGCAAATTCGGTCATACAACAGAATTTACACAGAAAACGGAAGAAAACAGCATTTTACTTTTCCTATATATCATGCTAAACCATGTTGACAGCTGCTTAATATTTGATACCCACTGAAAATCAGATAAAACTGACCTAGTAGATTTCCGTTGCCGACATAACAAAATGAAATACGGAATAATCATTTGATTCTATCTAAGATTCTGCGACCCTCAGTTTTTAAACGAAGGGGAAAATAAATTAAAAATACCTTCATCATTCTCCAATAATCTGACAACGTCATATTCAATTCGAAACTATCTCATTAAACATTCCAAAATTAAAAGCACCTCCTTCTGACATACCAAACGAATAAAAAAATACATTTCTCTGCTCACCAAATCTATCCCAACTAAAATAAAAAAAAATTAACGACACTCAACATAAGATTTGTCAGAACTACATCAAACATCAGAAAAAGACTAAATCAATACAATACAAAAAATAAGCTAAAAGCTTGAAGAAAACTATTACTATATACATCAAGGATTGCTAGAAATAATATATTGAATAAAATTCAAGAAATAGAAATTAAATTTTATATGAACTACAAAAATACATATACAAAAGGAGCACATTAATTAAAGTAGTTATTCACAATATCGAGACAATTTTGATATTATAAAATTATACACTAATTAAAACAAATTAACGAAGATGGAAAATGTACATAGAACATTAATCGTTAATCTATTCACAGTATTTTTGCGCTCAGTTTCTTACAACGTTTAACTATTCTTAGCAGAGATTTTGTTATCATAATATAGAATATTTAATAGCAAGCATGATAAAAACAAAATAATCTAAATGAATTAGGCTAGATTTTGCAGGGAGTTATTATAAATTGTCGCCTTTTCATAATATTTGCATATGCACGTAGGTGGTGTTTTTAATTTGATAGCTGTATAGTACAATAGGGTCAACTGGGCACCGTCTGTGAGAATAAAATGACCAAGACACAATTACTGGAAGGTTTGGCATTCACGCGGAAAGCTTTATTATTTCAGATTGTTTGTTTGTCAATCTGAAGAGAGTACATTGAATTCGAAAAGAGATAGATGAGTCTAGTGATGATTACAGTCGTACGGCAGCTCGGAAGTTACCATCTGATCGTTCTGAGAAGAAAAAACTCGTGAATTCATTGGTGAAAGGTTCAAAATCGACACGGATGCCTATATTGAGGTGGTACTGCTGTCCTAGTTCAAAAGGATGAATACTGGAAAACCGTATGTCTAGCAACAGGAATCTGAATCATGCCATTCAGGCAGAAGGAACAAGCAATGCCTGCCAAACAATTTCTGTGACTACATCACCTCTTATATGTGGGCACCAAGCTTCCTAGAGAGCAATCTCTTTAATTCTGTGTGTGGTGCTGTTCACCAAATCACCAAAACACTCCTTGCAACTTAAAGCAAAGATTATTTTAGCATTACCAACTTAAATAAGGAGATCGTTCAGAAGAAATGCAGGAAATGATAAACTTCTCAAGAGGCCATGGTTAAATCCAATGCCTATTTTACTGAATAAATTTACTCTTTAATAATTAAAGATATATTTGTGTAATTTTGGATAATATATCTGTTAACATGAGATGTCAATGTTAATTAACATTTTGTATAATTTTGTCGAAGATGTATATCTCGCACGCTGTATACCCCAAAACAGAGTAGAAATATATATATATACATATATACTTTTAAAATTTTCAGCTATCGTCCGTGCGCATATGTGTGCTATCAACATAAGTACAATTGTTTTGATGAAGTTCTGAATGTCAAACCACATCACACAGAATCTTTTACATATTGTCATACAGATTTCATATATATATATATATATATATATATATATATATATATATATATATATATTACCGCATTAGAAGGATATGCTGTTTGTAGGAATGAAATTGTACAGTGCATGAATAAAAATACAGGTCTATATATATATATATATATATATATATATATATTGGGGTGTGTTCTTGTTTATGCATTGTATAATTTCAATCCTACAAACAGCATATACTTCTAATGCAGTAATGAATGAACAAAAACATTTATGTACCCGAACACGAGCAGTCATCTTGGAAGTTCTGCATTCCCTTAAAAATAAAGAAGGAGATGATTGTTTAAGGTGAATATGATTCGAAGAAATCCAGCCTTCTAATGGAAGAGACAATTTAAGGATCGCCGAGATGTGCACGATGATACAAAACATAGCACCTAAAAAACAGTATTTGCAAAGATTACGAATAATAACACGCTGAAATCTAAGATTAATTGTTCGAAAAGGGAATTCCATGAATGTTTCCATTAAGGGCAACATCATCCCCCTTTGTTCTTTGCTTCATAATGGGAATATTTCAAGTTTGCAGTAAGAAGAAAAAAAATCTAAGTATGCACAGTTTACTTAAGAGGGAAAATTTTTGTATATATTGTATATGTAATTCTTGGGATATAGCTATGGATATATGGGTAGAGTTTTACAATAACATGCTATATTCTTCAGAATATATCGTTTCTTTAATAATTCAAAAATGTAGGTATAATATGGGTAGCCTAAAATTAATTTGTTTCACACTCATCAAAAACCTGTTCAAAATTGATTAATAATAATAATAATAATAATAATAATAATAATAATAATAATAAATATTATTATTTTCGCGTATACGCTTCGTATATATTATTATTATTATTATTATTATTATTATTTCATTTTTCATCATAATTCCATATCTACTATGGTCGCACTACCTACCAAGTCTGCGGGAAGACCTAAGGCAGGTCGTGGTGTGTTACTTTGGCTTTATTTCATGTTTTTTTTTTATCTCACTAACAACCCTAGAATTACATAGACACAGTTCTCCTTGTGTGTGTGATGTACTTAACAAGACAATTTTGGTACATCTTTTAAGCTGGGGTGTCCAGAGATTCTTTCAATGTGTTGTTTTGCTCCATTTTTAATCATTCCAAGTGAACCCACTATCAACGGTACTATTCTTGTTTTTATTTTCCACATATTTTCTATTTCATTTTCCAGGTTTTTATATTTTGACAGTTTTTTGAATTCCTTGGTTATTATTATTATTATTACTATTATTATTTTTATTTTATTGATGGCACAACCTATTAGGGACAGTTCGGTATTCTCTGCCAGAAAAAGAGCAAAATGACGCAATTAATACTTCTAGAAATTTAGAAACGACATGCTGTATTACTTATCATTCGCGGCAGAATGACAAATACAAACATTTCAGCGTGTTTCGTTATCATTCTGTGGACATTGCTGAAGATTCTGAAAGAATTGGAAAACTCACTCTGATTATTCTGATGAAAAACTTCCAGAGCCCGCTTCTGAGTGACTCAGATTTAACACGAAGGCCAACATCTAGTGTTTGTCTCTCACTCAAATGAACCCCATACATAATAATTAATTGGGTTGCATTCTGGAGATTTAGGTGTCTACAAGTAATTGTTTGACAGAAATGAACGGTTTCTCCTGCTTCTATGACATGGTGCCGAGTCCTTTTGTCAGAGATAGGGTCTGTAGTAGACACCCTCTCGACCCAGAATAGCAATAACTCGTCAGGCCATTGATGTAGGCTTTTCTCTTGAATCTGAGTCTCTCACCAAATAATTAGGGAGTTTTTATTTCTTCTGAAAATATTGTAACTTTATCGGCGGTTTTTAACATCTTATATTCAAATGTAAACAAATGCAACCCATCGTTTTCAAGATTTCCTACCCATGAAACTTAACTACTTATTTCTGCATCATTTCGGGTTAATTTTCATGTTAGTACTTCGTACTTCAAACAAAATTCTCTATCCGGATCATAGTTTCTTTGTCAGCATAATAATTTTTATTTATATTTATATTTTTACACAGTTATCCTCTTCTTTCTTGCCATATTCACGATGATTCGGCGGTTGTACTCTCCAGCCTTGTTCAATACCAGACCATAGCAGCAGATACAATGTCTTGGGGAGTTGTTTTACAAAAAGAAATTAACTGAAACTGAGATGTTCAAAGTCATGACACGTGGATTTGCAGCAATCTTCTCTTGCGAACTAAATAAAAGTTTCATTCAAAATACCAACCATCATCACCTGAAGAACGTCGGGAAGTTAAACTGCCGAAAATCGGTAATATGACAAAGATGAAGACTAAAATTAGAAAAATGTAAATTGTGCAAATAATTATAATCACTAATCTTATATACATAGGCAGTTGTAAGTATCTTTTAAGGGCTTAGTATCTGGTTACGTTATAAATCAATTTCGTTTCAATTTCATCATCCAAAATATGAAGTACAATTAGATTTTCTTAAATTATATACTTCTGTTTGCGCTGACATATTGCTCTGTATCAGGTACGACTTTGATACATACTGATTAAAATGTAGGTAGTTTCGATGCTAAAAGTTTCGACAAAATTTTACTCTTGAATTCAGAATCACCTTTCGCATTAAAGAGTTTTTCTTTAAACCAAATCTGTAATAAACGGTTGGTGCAAGTTATGGTAAAAATGTTGAATTCAGTAAATCATGCAATCCGAGTTTATTTTCCAGCTTTATTCTAGCTGTATGCACTGTTGCATTTTCCTGGCATGGGTTAAATTTTTATTTTAATCCACTGTCTACGCTACTACTACCGGGAAAAAATTTAATGTATGTTAGTTTTCTCATAGTCTTCAGTACAAATCGTTCCCCAGAAAGGAAGTTACCCATGATTCAGCCTAATAAAATTAATTTTGTATTATTTTTAAAATTATTATTTCCTATTTCTAGCTTAATAATTATTCAAGAAAATCAAAATAGTTTCCAGCCATTTATTTTTTGTTTCATTATTATTTTCTAAATTAATTTCTATCACATACTATACATATAAATATACACGATGAAAAGTGTGTGAGATTTATTTGCGATATTTGCTTAGTTTATGTGAAAAAGAAGTAAATATGAGGCATGTATATATGCATATGTAATATACATTTATTTATTATCTATACTGTAATTTCGATTATTTCAGTGACATTCTTGTTGAATAAAAATCTTTATCGGAAATACATCAAATAAAAATGAAATTTAGCATGCCCCTATCTTCCAAAAAATATATAAGAAGTTCTACTAAAATTGAGATAGTGTTTTAAATTATTTTTTTACGTTCCGTCGAATTAAAACGATGAACAATAACACTGACAAAACAAAAATCAGTGGCAAAAATAGTTTTGAGAACAGAACAAGAATATCGATTCTTCGAAACAAAGACATAATTTAGCGAATGATTAATGGGGTGTCAAGAAAAAAGGTTAACACAATTAAGTCGGGGAAACCTGAAACGTCTTGAATTAATCTTAATTTCAGTTCATGCTCATTTTGACCCGAGAAAGAGAATAAAATGGCAAATTATATTTATAAAATAAAAATGGAAGCTTAAATTATGGGTAAAATGAAATTCAGCAGCGAATAGACAAATACTAAAATTCCGAAAATCAATAAAGTGAAATAAAAATTATATTCAATATAATCTAGTATTAAATATCACACGATTTATCTTAATGTAGCACCAACTCTTTCAACGTCATATGAAAAAATAGTATTTTTAAGTAGATTTATAAACTACCAATTTCCCCACCATTGTAATCAATCCATCAGGGATTTCGTAGTAATCACTAAATAATTTGATGTCAATTGAGAAATGTAATATATTATAATAATTGTATTTACTTATGATTTATTTTTTTCAAATTATAGCTATGGGTTAAATAGAAGGCAAATATTAGTTATATGTAAGTAAAGGAAAGGAACAGTTCCATTCAAAACCAATTGAAAAAAAACATTGCACAAGACTTCACTAGGAATCCGCCTAATTCGGGAATAAAAAAGAAGCAATATAGCGATAAACATGAGTGTCTATCAGTTGATGAAACATGTCATTTTAAATATTCATGGATGCTTGATTTTATTTACATTCATATACTAAATGGGTTAATTTTATTCATGACTCTATAGAAATACTTCTGATATTTTTCATTTGAAATGAATAGCATTCTACGCTATTTTAATCCTTCTAGATTTAGAGTGTAATAATAACAATTTAGATTCATATTACTATATAGGTTTTTATATGAGATGTGTCTGCTAACCATTGCTCTGAACCAAATCACAATATATAGATAAATGATTGCAAGATTCAACATATTTTTTCTCACTTAATTCAGCGGCTGTAAAATTTTTGCCAAATCGTTATACATATGTTTTATCTTATTCCTGTTATTAATATTTTTCAGTCCTATTTTTATTTTGAATTAACAGATATTTATGTTGTGGTGGGAAGATGTGCATAATGTGTGTTCTTCATAATTTCAAATTCTCTATGTCAGTTTAATGTATGTGTTTGCATTATTTTGCACATTATTTGTGATACACATTTTCTAGCAAGTTTGACCAACTGAGCGGAGCCGGAATATTTCATAAGATAAGATTTTTACTTAACATGCTCTTCTGATGCATTCTTTAGAATATTTTTCAATCCATTCATTTTGTGTCTCTTCCTTTACAAGATTTCAAAATAAATTATTATCTTTCCCGATGAGTTATTTGATTTGTGATGTTCTCTTCATCTACTTTTTGTTTTACTTGAACTAAATGTTATACATCTCAATAGAGAAAAGATTCCTTTGCCCTCATGGAAGATAGTGATACTTGTGATACGTTCTTAAACGTCAAAATCTTAATTTCAGGTAACTTGAATGCTTATATATATATATATATATATATATATATATGTTGCTGCTATTTTTAAAAATCAAGATTGATTTAGGAAAAACTAAAATAGGTAGGGAATTCGGATTGAAATGGTTAGTCCCTGAAAGTATTAGTATTTTTAAATGTAGAAAATATTATAATGAATCATTTTTTCCTTTATGCTAGGTGTAACACTCTAAATAGCTTTTTAAAAAATATACAAGTCTCATATCGCTGTCATAGTAAATTTGACAATGTCCAAATGGCGGTAATTCAAATGGATGAAGCAAATTTACACATATCATGCTCAATTATACATTATTACTTTAGAAATAAGAAGAAACATTCACATCTGGATGTCATAAAATTAATTTAAGAACGAAATTGCTGAATTACTGCCAAGTGACATCAAGTTGAAAATCACATCCTTTTATCAATTTCTAAACAAATCACCAGGATAAAATTAAATATGCTAAGGATTAGGCGTGATTAACTGTGATTTTAATATGTAGTAGTTTAGAAACAAAATACATTACATTCTACATTTTATAAATGTGGGCATAATTATTATGCATGACTTGATTAAAATATATTCGATTCTATAATTCCATAATAAAACAATTTCTAAATATAAGTGGTATTTATAAACCGGCGTTGGTTATAATATAAGATAATGTATATAATTAGATGGATAATATTTTTGACAATTTAAAAATTTATTTCTTCCTATCTTGCATTGTATACACACACACACGGCGTTGGTTATAATATAAGATAATGTATATAATTAGATGGATACAATTTTTGACAATTTAAAAATTTATCTCTTCCTCTCTTGCATTGTATACACACACACACACACACACACACACACACACACACACACACACACACACACACACACACACACATATATATATGCAGATCTGTCTGCGCATGACACTATATATGTGTGTATATATATATATATATATATATACATTCGATAAAGTCACTAAAAGTAAAGGTTTACTTGGGTAAAGTATTCAAAAGTAAAAAAAAATTGTAAATAGAAAGAACGAAGGAAGCATGATCAGAAAGACTGTAGATAACAATTGACATTGCATTTAACTTTCTGATTATCGTTGATTGACCCTATTTTCATTGATGTGCCCGTTATTTGTAACGGTTAGAAAATTGCAGGTTGTTGAGGTTATTTAACCCAGAGTTGAAGGATTTTCAGTAATTTTCTTCCTCTAAGTCGATTTTCACACAAATCAAAAGAATTCACTCTGTTCAGTCTTTACCCGTAGCTTAGGGAAGAGACAGTTCCAAACCATTTCCAAGAGCCTTGAACGTAAGTAAATGTATTGATATCTGTTCTCCGATTCCTCAATCCGAGATAATTCTGTATGTTTCTGTGTCATGTGTATATCATACATAGAATTCTATTTTTTAATGATACTTTAATTTGAGAAGAAAAACTGAGTGATGAACATAGAACATATTTATGTGGTATTGCGTGTAACTTAATTTTTTTTATCCCAAATGCCACACATGACAGGACAGTAACTATGTTCTCGAATGTGTTTTGAGTCATTTTGATATATGAAGCCAAATCAATTTTGTTAAATCCAGTTAATATGGTGCATCTGTGCAATTTTTATTGTAACTTTTTTTATTTTCAGGTAATATGTATAACAAAATTCATATTGTGAATAAAACGTCAGAAATTAATTGTTGCAGAATATGAATGCCAAGTTCAGAATAATCTGTGATTGTCCTGAGTGCCTCGTTGGTTGGATATTCTGATAGTGATTGATTGCTTTGTCTGGGTTTTTCATTTTTCCAAAACAAAACAAATTCAACAGAGGGCATCAGAAAATGTGAGGAGTCGATACGCTTCTCACACCCAATTTAAGAGGTCAAATAGGAAAACCCACGGAGCAACGATGAACCAATATGCGACATGCTCTCTCGTGACATCATTCCTGTCCTTCAGTACTCTGGTTAGCTTCTGCAATGCGTCTTTAGCCATTCCAATGCGTCTTTGGATCTCCTTGTTGCATTTTCCATCCTCACTGCCCGGGTATTTGAATTTCTTTACTTGTTTTATTTTAGATTTTCCACCTCTAAGTGGGCATATAGGTCTCCACTTTTTGCTGATGACCATGGATATAGTTTTCTTGAGGTTTATGCTCAGTCCTTTCTTTACAGTTTCCGTAGAAGATCCTGAATTTTCCTTTCCGTGTCTACAATCCCCGCCGTGTAATCTAACTATCAGATATTGTTGAGATTGTGGCCGACAATGACGAATCCTGGAAGACTTTTATTTCTCTCATAATTGCTTCACTGTACAGGTTAAAAAGATCCGGTGAGAAAACACATCCTTCTCTTACGCCCCTTTCTATTTTTGCATACCTGCTGTGCTCACATCCTATTCGTACACAAGCGGTTTTCTGTCAATATAAATTCTTTATTATCCTAACGTCTTTTTCAAAAATGTCGAGCATATAGAGCAACTCTATCAATTCACTGTGTCGTATTTTGTCAAACACTTGTGTGTAGTTTATAAAGCATAGATGAATATCCTTTTGCATTTGTATTGCTCATTCAGATAGCACTCAAAGCATGAATATGGAATTCCTCGTTCTGGTATCTTTAACGAATCCACATTGTTCCTGTTTCATCTCTGGGTTGATTCTGTCGCGTGCTTTGTTCATCATAATCATAATAGCAATTTTTGTTATGTGGCTCATTAAACTGATTGTTCAATGGCGATCACATTATTTTGCAGCTGGCTTCTTACTGTTATGAAGATTGATCTGTTTAGATCTTATGGTATATTACCGCTGTTGTAGATTTTGTTTATTATTTCAGTTAGTCTGTCTACGCCAAAGTCTTCTTGGGTCATCAACATCTCTATTACAATCTTGTCTGGTCCCGCTGCTTTGTTTCTCTTCAATTTGGCCATTGCCGAGTCCACTTCGTTTTTTATTCTTTCTGGTCCATTTGTAATTTTGGGCATTGTTGGATATTCTCTGTTGTTGTGGAAGAGATCTCCGATGTACTTATCCCATCTCTGTAGTATTGTTTTTGTTAGCATTAGTGTGGCATCTTTTGCTTTTATACATTCTGTTGCTGAACATGTTCTTTGCCCTGTTAGTTCCTTTATTTTTTTTGCGAATTCCTCCATCGCTGCATCTAATTCGGCGTATTTGTCGTTGAGCCATCTTTTTTAGCCTGTCTATATTTGCTTCGTGTTTCTTTGTGTAGTCTCATATTCCGTTCCATATCATGTCATCATTTTCTGTTTCTTCTGCATCAGGCCAAGAGTCTCTTCAGTGATCCACTCGTTTTTCTTCTGGCGTGCTTTTTCTTTAGGAATGATGTCATTCGCCGATTTTACTAGAGCCACTCTGAGTGCATCCCATTTTGAGCTTCCATTTCCAGCTTGTACTTCGTATATAGTTTTCATGTTCTCCGTATATATTTTCTGTAGGTTCGGGTCATTCATGAGTCTATTGTACTACAGTCTTAGCGCTGTGTTAGGTTTCTTCAATCTTCTTAGTTTTATCCTTAGTTTGCATACGACTGGCAGGTGTTCACTTCCGCTGTCCGCACTTGTGTAGGCTTTGCAGTGAAGGACTGCATTTCTGAATCTCTTTTTGATAGTTACGTAGTCAATTTGGTTTTAATTTGTCCTCCTGGACTTCTCCATGTTCATAGTCTTTTAGGGTGCTCTTGGAACCAGTTGTTGGTTATTATCTGGTCATTTGCTGTGCACCATTAGACCCATTTCTCTTCACGGCTATTGCGGTGTCCTAATCCGAAGTTGCCGATCATTTCACCTTATTTCATAGCCAACTTTGAAATTCAGATCTCCCATGATAATTCTGATTTCTTGTGATTTGCACAGTGCTTTGGCATCAACTAGCATAGAGTAAAAGAACTCGATTTCTACCTCTGTACGTTGTGATGTTGGTGCGTATACCACTATTAGCGATATATTGAAAAACTTTTCTTTCATTTTAACTACTAGAATTCTATCAAATATTTGGTTGTATCCAACGACGCATTTTCTTGTGTCTTTATCTAGTATCACGCTAACTCCTTTTTCATTATATTTTCCTTCTACGTATAATGTTCTGTGCTCGTTACTGAGGAAGCCTCCGTTGTATGGCCATCTCGTTTCACATATGCCTAGAATGTTAATATTTAATCTAGACATTTCCTGCTTCACGTTTTCCACCTGTCCACGGTTGTTCCATATTCCAAGTGTTATTTTCAATTTGATGCAAACAATCGCTGGACAACGATCCAGTGACACGTTTTGCTTATGTCCTTCCATTGCGGTCGAGAGATAAAGTCTGTGGAAATGTGTGACCTCTATGCCGTTAAAGCTAACAGTCGTAGGATAACCGTCTGCTGACACCTGTAGCGCGTGTCGTACCTTTCCAGGCAAGGAGTCAGTGTCTTTAGGCTCAACCCAAGTCACGCCGTTAGAGTTTGTCCTATTAATGTAACGTCCTTGAATATATGTGGGTTTAAATAGTGAAGTGATATCTCGTTGCCTTCTCCACGGCGATTTATCGAGGCGCCAACTCTAGTTAACTGGCCATTGATTCAGTAAGAGTTCATCCGCCCTTTGTAGATCAAACTGTATGATCTACGGAGTTGTTAACCAAACGTGATTAAAAAACAAAACAACAAAACAAAGCAAAAAACAAAAACAAAACGGAAAATCGTTAACAAATATTAAGTATTCTACTGTGTATAGGCATTAGTATCCACATTAATAACGGAAGATATAGGATTCTTCAAAAATAGTACTTATAGTAGGCATAGGCGAGAATCAGAATACACGATGGATAAAATATGCAATAGATACAATTCAAAATTTGTATATATATATATATATAGATTGAGACATACACACATAGGCAAGCATACATACATAGACAAACACCTATATTAACAAACCCACACGTATATGAACAAAAATATTATATATATATATATACTGATACACACATATAAAAACACTCATAAAAACACACTCAGCGTGCTATGGTTAGAGTGTACCCATTTTATATCTGAAATTCATTCAAGACTTTTTTGTCAACTGCACTGTATATTAGAGCCAGTTGGCCTCCTTGGGTAAGTAAAAACACCATGACACTCACTCCTCCATATATTTAGAAAAGGCGTGTTTTACTGCTTGGCTTTCGCACCATTATCTCCAATAAAGTTTTGATGTGTTAATATGAAGGTAGTGAAGAGGAATCGGAAAATGTTGCATATGTCTAATGGTAATTACGATGGTGTTTACTGCGATTACCAACAGTATCTTTCTATTCATCTTCGTACATGGCCTCAGACTCAACACGAATTTCTACATCAAGTGCTTTGAGTTGGAAGTGCTGCATGGGTTAAAAGGTGGATAATGGAAAACCCTATGTTTGACACCATACCACACAAAGTAGAAGAACACAGTCATGGCTCTCAGACAATTTCTGTGGCTACATCACCCTATACATATAATCACATATCTCCTCAGACTGCAAATGTCTTGATAAAGATGTTTAGGCGCAATTGAGCGAGCGTGCATAAAACTCCTTGTAACACTAAGGATAAACTGAACGTAAAGAGTATGGCAACATTCACTAGTTTACACAAGAAGACCGTCCAGAGGAAATGCAGGAGATCGCAAGACATATTGAGAACGTGGTTGACGTCAATGCTGATTTACTGAATAAATTTACATTTTACTATTTCAAGATATTTTTGCACAAATTATGTTAAATTGTGAAATAAGTTATTTTCTTTATTATATTTTATTTTCGTCTTTATATTAACAGTTATTTCCATTTTTGTGTAATTTAGACAATTCATTCACTGCGCCATATATATATATATATATATATATATATATATATATATATATATATATATATATTAATCACATCACCCCAAGCAAGGCGGTAAAGCCACTGGTGTGCAGGGGGCTACGTAAGAGTGAATAGATTGGAAAAGAGAAAGCCGAAAACCATATCCTAAACAGGGAACAAGGGATGAGCCTCTACACTTGTTCAATAGACGTGGGTGGAGTGTGAACCTGGCGATATATATATATATATATATATATATATATGTGTGTGTGTGTGTGTGTGTGTGTGTGTGTGTGTGTGTGTGTGTGTATATATATATATATATATATATATATATATGTTAAGTGTCAGGTATATGAAGAATCAGATATACATTATTTGATGCTGAAGCCGTAGGGCGCGTCAGCCATTCCTTGCAGCCATTCCTTGTACAAGGCCACTTCAAAACATATCCGACAATCCACACATTTTACGATATGTTGAGAAAATATATGTGGAATTTTGTTTGCAGAACTTTAAAATAAATCTGTAAGACGAATAATGATGTTCGAAGAGAAAATGTACGTAATTGATTTGCAAAGTAAAATTTAAGTATTTAAAATATCCGTTTGTTATCGAGTATAAGATGAAGCATATAAGAATCTTGAGAATAAAGAAGAAGTAAATGTAATCAGCACACGAGAAAGAAGAAGAGAACGATGCGAGACGCAGCCTTATGTTCGGGTCATTATTGAAGTTTATCCCGTTACATTTTAGTTCTCTCTCTCTCTCTCTCTCTCTCTCTCTCTCTCTCTCTCTCTCTCTCTCTCTCTCTCTCGCTTCTACCAATCATTTTTCTCTGAGGCGAAACCAGGATTTCCCATGTCACTGTGAATATTTGTAAAAGTGAAGAAGAAATTTGATTTTAAATCTTAATTTCCTGTCCGCCTCAATGCTATGTTAAAAGTCACTAAACATTGTGCAATATAGATCATCTGTACGTAAACGATAGGGAGCTCACCTATAGTTGAAACTTGGCGGATTTACTAGAGTATAACGGAAAACTGATGCAAAGAAATACAGATAGTGGCTGATGGTGTCAGAGGGGTTAACATCAGAGTAGCTAGGAATCTATACGTGAAATGGAGCTGAAAAAACGTTAGCATCTCTATATATAATATATAATGAAAGAATGATAGTGAGATCTTAGATTTGACATACACATATCATCTTGAAAAAAAGTGTAAAAGACGATACAACTAGTAACCAGTGTAAAATGTTTGCTTGCATCGATGGCATAAACAGGTGGTTATGATTCATAATAATAAGGGGACAGTAATCTCTGAGAGTTACAAAGGATAGGAAGATATGCAGATATATTTGTTCACATCCTGAAATGACATGTCATATATAAATGATGAATTATCATACAATCCTGGTGTTAATCATACAGATCAGACATAGAATTAGTCTCTATGCAAAAATCGAAAATTAAGTCATTAATAACAGAAAAATAACAGAAAAACAGATGAATGATAATGGTGAATAATATATGTTTCTAAAATACTGTATCATATTGAAATATTAAATGAAAAAATTTAACTGAATTAAAACAGAAAAAAGCAAGTACTGATGAGTCAGTAATCATAAGTTTAAATATAAATGCTAATTAAGGAATAAATATGTTTTGCAAAAGGTTGAAAATTAATATTCAATGTACATCTTAATAACAATAACTGCTAAACAAACATCTTTGATAAAATCCTATTATACGAAGAAAAAAAAACAAAAAGAAATCACGAGTATCTTAGAGGAATTTAAAATATAAAATAAAGAAATCATCATTTATATGAATAAATAACTGGATTGGCAAAGGGGAAAAATTTGCAGGAATTGTGTTATTTTGACTATTATTTAGCATATTTATACCTGAATGTAAAATCGAATTTGCGAAACAAATGAAATATAAGAAAGGATACGTCTCCTGTAGATGGAATTGAATTGAAATGATGGATTGCAAAAATAGAAAGTGTGAATGGTAATGAAAAAATATTAAAAATTGAGTAGATGAAAACAGATAAATTGATGAGAAGCCTGATAAAAAGATACAAGTTAAATAATCGACACAACTGCAAAACGAATGGACGGGGTCAAAAAGCAATGTTAGCAAATATACATGAGCAAGATGAAGGCGGTAATCGAAAACTTAAATTTAAAAAAAACAATAATGTAATGAATGTCTGACAGTGAAATTCAAAATACAATAAAGATTATATGTTTTAAAATCAGGGTGGTGATATACAGAAGTCATTTGGAAGTTTTTAATTAGTGATAATGGGAGAAGATTTTGCATATAATTGCAATATAAGATGTTATTAATCAGAAGTACAAGAATAAAATGTAACTGAAAAAAGAGAGTAAAATATTTGTATGACAAGAAAATACAAATTCTGCATAATAATATTTGATGATGAGATACTATAATTTATATTATTTACAATGTTCAGGGTGTTGACATTATCTTAATGCCATATTCACGGCGATTCGGCTGTTGTATGGTCCTGCCTTCGTCATGTGCATGGAAATTAAAATTTGGGTATACCATACTCGTTTCTTGTGCCATGTCACTTCCGGGTGTTTTGTAGTTATTCCTCTTTAAAATAATTCTCTAAGTTATTTGTTCACTATCGCAAGGTATTGAACACACAATTCTTTGTGTGAAGTCACGGGATTTAACCAACGCTTTTATTTACTAGTCTACCCAATTTCGCTCAGGCCTATTGTTATCTCTGATGAATTTGTGTGCTGTCGCATGAGTTGTGACAGCCAGTTTAACTAGTCCATAAATAAAAACTCCGGAGACATTGTTTCACCAACAAGTATATTTATTTATGGAAACAAGTAAAAACGTTAATCCTACCTAATTGGCGGGATGAAAGAATAAAAAATAAAAGATGGTGCACGTGGCTACGGAACTTTAATATCATGGTAAAAATAAGTAGAAAATTTGAAAATTACGCTGTATTGTGAATTTTATTGAATAATCAGGCATATGTTGGCAAACGGAGAAAACTATATTTAAAACATCCTAATAATGCCCAATACCCACTGCTTAGACTCAAACATATTCTGCAAACGGTGCTATTTTTAAGGTGAGATGACATGAGAGAAAACACATAATTTATTATAGCCGACTGGAAAAGAAAAACCGCGCGAAAGAAAAAGTAATTGTGGCTGTGGTATTATTATTATTATTATTATTATTATTATTATTAATAGTAGAATGGTGTTGTAATAGAAAACTGCAATGTTAATATTCTCTAGCATGTACCAACCCAAATTAATTAAAAACAATTAAGGCCAATAATTAATTGAAACAAGTGATTTAGTTTCCTTTTTTTATTATACGGTCAGTTTTAAACTCACTCAAGTTACATGGCGTGATCGATTTCTATTTTTTTATCAAGATTAGATCATTAGCTAAGGGAAATGCGGAGTAGGTGGTCCGCCTAGGGCGGCACTTCCGTAGAGAGACAGTTTTGATCCGTTGTATAATTGACATAAATATAATTGACAATTGATGTTACAATGTTATTGATAATTTTACTAGCAGAAAAGCAAGATTCTTTGTAGAAAAGGTTGATTTAAACTGATTAAAATCATTCAGACACCATTTATAAAGGTTTTAATTCGGTTGCCAATCAATAAATTTACTACTTTTGTTTGAAAAAAATCTCATACACACACTATATATATATTATCACTTTATCCTGGCGTTGCTCAGGTGTAATGAAAGCTTTAAAACTAATCCATGGTCCTGGAGTTCAGACTCTTTGGACGTCGGAACGAAAGACTAAAAAGCAACAGTTGTTTCCTGTTAAAGCGAAACCGTAGACTGAAAGAAGAATGAATGGATGTAAGTCAAATTTTGATTTACTGGTTTTTTCGTCGAAAAATGAATTTTGAAGGCTAGATAAGTCCTCTGAGTAAATGCTATCATGGATGAGACTAAGAGCTACAAATATATCTACTTAGAGCCAAACACGAAGCTAAAACTCAAATAAAATTGCTGAAAAAAATACAAACATACAGGCAGATAAACAGACACACACACAAAAATATTGCCTTATATATATATATTATCGATTTTCTGCACTACTGTAACAAATGCAACCTTGAAACTTCTGAATATCGTTTCTTATGACTTTGTCTATGACTGTATGAGATTTGTTTAAAATCAGACTACTCCTTCGATAACCCGATTTTTTCGATTATCGATTTTCGATATTTATCGGGGGTACCTCGACACAAAACATAGCTAAGAACACTATAGTACAACTGTGTAAATTGTCAAGAAAATCGGTTCAGCCGTTTCGGAGTCTATAGGTAACGGACACACACTCACACAGACACACACACATACACACAGAGAGACAAACTTCCATTTATAAATAAGTTGAGATAAACAATAAGAGGTTAATGTGCATTGTAATATTGTATTCCTTCTGGAGACGGGCAGCAAAACACTATCTACGCCACTTTTTTCATATGAACATCATCCTGAATCAGTCGTTGAGGGAGACGATTTTGTCATCTTTTGAGATTTTCCTATAAACACAGATCGAATAATACTATCAAATCGACCAGACGCTATTATCAAACAAACAAAAAAAATGAAAGATTTCAGGCGTATTAACATGTGCCTACCAAGGCATAAAATAATCCCGCCGACGGTATTTGACAAAAACATAAGACAATGCATAGACCTGAAAATGGAAATAAAACAAAAGTGGCATTAACTCTGTTGTTGTGGTGGGTGACTTGGGTTGGATAACGAAAGGAATTAGAAAACATATCAGCAAAATCCCTTGTGCAACATCTTTTTATGAATTTATGAATTCTATTAAAATGTACAGCCGGTTCCTTTTTTAAATAGATTTTTCATGATTAATTAAGTGAAAAAAACAAAAATCGCATCGTTCGCTTGCTCGGTCATTGGCTTGACCCAGCATTTTATTAAAAAATATAGTTGAAAAATATCAGTTTAAATCTTCTTGTGTTATTGTGGATATATTAAAGATCTAATTCAAATAAAATTATACGGAATTAAAAATTTATTTCTATGTTATATTTTATTATTTGTCTATACTTCAGAGATGTGAGAGCATTTAAATTATTTACGTAGCTCAGTTTATTATTCTCATTTTATTCCCATGTTTACGGCATTTCGGCCGGTTTACCGTCCGAACATCTTCATGTGTCAGACATATTGAACCGAACAATTTATTTCGATCGCTGGGGTATATCATTGTTATTCTATGTGCAGTGCCACTTCCGGTAGCCATCTCTCTTTAACTTGATTCTCTAATTTATTTGTTCACCACTATTGTAACCTAATATTGAACTCAGAACACTTTAGGTCAAGTCATTGGAATTAACCAACGCCTATATCCACTAGATCATTTTTCTTTGAAAACATCAGTTTATGAATTTCTGGTAATTATGAAAAGTAATTTCTCAGTAACCATTTTATAACTGATCTCACACTGCAATCTTTGACGCTAATGATTTTCTCTAGCATTTCGAATTTATTGGTTCCCATATTGGTTACATTTCTATCCTTGACCTGCTTAGGATATCCTTGTGCTCCAATCCAAAGAAATTAGATTGTGTGTTTGGATATGGTGAGTCTACAGGTATCAGTAGTCAGGGACAGATTGACCTAGGAATCGTTTCTAGGTGAACGTACCAGTATGTCACTAGATAAACTGATGAAGTTTCAGACATCCTGCACACAATTAAGACACTGCGGAATGGAATCCGACATACATCAGCATGCTGAAGTCTTAGCAATACACTCATAATTATTACCAGCATTGGCTAGCATATACATGAAAAACTTCTAAGAGATTGGATAAGAATCCGCAGTACTAAAGCAAACTCTATGACTGAGATATTTTGAGGACACTTTCATACAGCGACCACACCAAATACACGTCTATACACTACTGAACCATGTGAACTCAATATGATCATAGATAAAAATCACAATGAAAAATATAAAAACAACAAACTGGCATCCCTGGGTGTACTAATAACTCGAACAGAGAGGGGGACATGACATCCGCTGAGGTATTGTCACTGGACAATACCTCAAAACACACTCCCACCACGCATACAGTGTAAAGAAATGGATTCGAGCAAAAAGAATAAGAGCAGATAATGGTCGGTATAATCATTACCATACAGCGTAACAACTACCCAAGGTACATGAAAATAGCTCCAACAAACGTAAAAGGGAGGGTGCATGAAGATAACAACTCTCAGAAAACAGTCTCGGTCTGCATACTTTATGTCAAGAGGTTTTCAGGGAAAATATAAAGAGTCACTCGTCCATATAACAACATGACCACCTTCAAAAGTGGTTCTAAGCTTCGCAGATACATTTCCCGAGTAAGACCTCAAATAGAGGAAAATATAACTGTGTGTACGCCATTCCATATAGCTGTGGAAACAAATATAAAGAAGAAACCGGCTGAACTCTTCAGGTAAGACTGAAAGAACATCACAAGACCGTAACAAGAGGGGAAAGAGAAAACATAATCAGACGTTGCTGGACACATATAGAGGGAGAAATGAATCACCGCCCCATCTTGGATGAAAATGAAATAATTGATAGAGAATATTATTGGAAACTTTGTTAACGTAAAGAGTCAGCGCATATATTAGACCAAGAAGATTCCCAAAGCCGGACAACATAGAAATGAATACAATACGGAAAACAATAGCATGGAGTGCTAGAGAAAATCTAGTATTTCCTAAGATTGCAATATAAGCTCTGGTAAAAATTATTAGTTAGACAATAGCTTTAAAAGTTTCAGAATTTCAAACACTGATGTCCTCAAGCACATAGCTAAGCATTGTTTAGTTCCATTGACTTGACCAATACCAGGCTAAATTACTACCAAATAAAATCTCTATTCAAAATTCCTAGCACATGAATAAGGCTGGAGCGTACCACGATTGAAAACATACGTCGTAAACATGACAATAAAAATGTGGACAATCAACTGAAAGACGTAAATAATATATTTTGTTTTTGTTATCCTTGAATAAGTGAGCTTGGAATCAAATGCAAAAGGGAATACATTACAAAAGGGATGCATATTTTCCGCTTTTAAAAAATTAATAAACATATATTTTTAGTATATTTGAATTATTAATGTTCGTTCAAAACAATCAGGAAATATGCTGAAAAATTTCAGTGAATATACATAAAATAGAACGTGTAAAGAGTGTGATTTTCGCCGCATATATTCAATCAAAAGTTCGAGACTAAACTTCTAAAAAAACCAGGAATAATTATCGGCAGACATAATCCAAACAACATAGTGTACACAAGATAGGGCGATATATATATATATATATATATATATATATATATATATATATATATATATATATAAAGAGAAGCCGCAAGTGATCCTTCATGAAGTATATTGCATATTATATTTTTATATTTTATATTCTGATACACTTGTTTCTGGTCTCGCGATTTTATCAAGCAGAGAGTGGTTGTCAGTCATCGTCTTGTTTTTGAGAGTTAGTAGTTTGTGGTGATACCGACAGAGCAAAAGGGATGGACCGGATGTTTGCTCTTTCACGACAAAAAGGAAAATGACCAAAAGTCGTCAGTGCGCAAGTGGACCCGCGCAGATGTTCCGGTTGAAAAATAAAAATTAATCAAATACCAAATTTCGATTTCGCGAGCCTACGCGAATTTCATTTATCAGTCAATGGGAAGCCCAGAATCAAATACAAGTGTAAAATCCCAAACGAGCTGCTCTGATCCAAGAAACAGATATAAAAAGCGGATAAAGACATACCCCAAGAGACAGGCAGACCAGAGGAGAAGAGTGTAATCAATATCTCCTTGACCTTATAGCGGGTATCTCTTATTCCTTTTCTAGTTGTATTAAGAATTCCGTAGCAGGTTAACGGAATTTGGCCTTGTGGGAGGATAGCCCACTATAATTCATAAAATGATTATAAAATCAAGAAAGGCAATTAGAGTATAAAAAAAAATTTATATATATACATTTAGATTAATGTTTTACAAAATAAGTAATGCTTGGAATAAAGGTTCAACTGTAGTTAGAGAGAGTTCATGGCAGATAATGAGCTGAAAGGGATAAAAGAATGTTCATTGAAGATATAATGCTGAAAGGTAAAAGGCTTGGTAGTATGATTAATGTCCATTATCAAGTTGCCGTTTCTAAGGTCAGTAGGTCAGCAAGTTGGTTTGTGGAATGTCTTAGAAAAGATCAGTTAGTACTTTGAGAACAGGGGAGGAAGAAAGAGGCAAACATAGTATCCGCTTGACGTTGGTAAAGGGAGAAAGTAATTACACTCTTCTCTGGTCTGTGCCTGTCTCTCTGGGTACCTTTTGTCACGGCTTTTTATATTTTCCTTCTGGCTCAAAACGCTGGTCGTTTCGTATTTCATCCTTGTATTTGGTTCTGGGCTCTCCATTGGCTGGTAAATTTTTAAAAATGGTAATTTGATATTTGATTAATTTTTATTTTACAACCGGAACATCTGCGCGGAGCCGGATGCGCACGACGACTTTTTATTCATTAGCTTTCTGGTCGGCATAGAGCCAACATCCGGTTTGCTCGCTTTTGCTCGGTCGGTGGTATCACCACAACCTAAGTCAAGTGGCTACTACGCTTGCCTCTTTCTTTCTCCCCTGTCTCAAAACTACTTACTGACATAAGGAACGACTACATCAAAGACATTCCTCATTTTACACGCTCCCCACATTCCTCAACCTTAAATCTCTTTCAGCTTATTATTTGCCATGAATATTTTAACCTCCGTTCGACCTTATAATTCATGTATCACTCCAATTGTAAAAGCATTAATTGATATATATATATATTATATAAAAATGTTATTTTCAACTCAATTTGCTTTTCTTGATTTTATAAACATTTTATGACTTATAGTGGGCTATCTAACACAAGGCCAAATTCCGTTAACCTGTAACAGTATACAATTACCCTTAGCTAGAACGGACTTCCACTACTACTAGAAAAGGAATAGATAAGCAACCCACTATGTTCATATCTTCTTGTACTTGCGAAGGAATGTCTTACTTCTTTAAGGGTCAAACATTTATTTCGGGTGAATCATATATCGGACGGATAAAAGTTTAGGTTTTATTTTTTTTTTGTCTTTTAATTCATATATAGTTCAACGCACACATATATATTTATGTGTAAATATATAGACACAGCCTATGTCATGTAGATTTTCGTATGTGTCTCAATGCGTTCGCTTATGCTAGTATGTGTACATATTTGTGTGTGTGCGGGTATGTGTGGTCGCAAATGGTCCGACTAGTGCATTTGGTCATTCTAGCTACCTGTTGTCTGACCGTGTGCGCGAGGGGAATATGCTATATTAAGTGTTGGTTTAAATTTGTAAATGAATTTCTTCTTGTATTTGTGGACAAAAATAATTGTCTGTCTGATATAATGGCATAATTTTAAATTGACCTTAATTGCATTGGAAGGTGTGTTGTGATACAAACAGTTTTCTGTTGTCTGGTAATATGATGTTGCTTTGCCGGAGAAAAACTTTTATCTAGTGCTTGTCTGATTGCTATATGACATTTATAACATTTTGTGTAATTGCGTGCATATACCACATTTTTTCGAGTTGCAGTCAAATTTTTGGTTTATTGTGAATGTCATTTTAGGGTTTTCCATAATGTAGGTGTTTAATGATGTCACAAAACCCACATTTTTTTGTTACATTTTGTATCCACATCTATCGTGTATTGATTAAATTTGGACGAGGCTAATATGTTTCCGTGTTTTTTGTTTGGGGTTTACTCTTGAATATTTTGATATTTTTTAACGTTTTTCAATTTTGTCATTTTTGTTAAGTAGGTTGATTTTTTTTTTTACAATTTCTGTCAATACTTCCATGTTGTTCATATTATACACACACTAGCAGAAGGCAAACAACAAATATTATTTGTAGAAAACATAAAAACTGGGATAAAATTGAGGCATGAGAGGATAAAAAATAATCTTCTATATTCCGTGAAATTTTGAATCGGATTCATCGACATGCCAACGATTTCCAAACGCATGTCGCTGTCTTAGGCAGCCCCGAAAGCAAACGATACATTTCGATAAAAATGGCAGTTACCGCGATGTACACTAATCCGAGCCTCTATCTCCTAAACCGACACTCGGCTGATTTATCATTTAAGTTTGCCCGACGCCTGACCCAACTTGATCGGAGTTGACCTGATTTGACCTACTGTTAAGCTCCAGTTCTTCCTCTACTGAATTGACCACCGGCTACTTAAATGATATATGAGCTCTACGTGAACAAGTCTGTAATCATCTCAAGCAGACTGGTTGATAATACTTTGTGTCCTGCCTTCACTGGTGCTTTGTGGAAATAGTCTCTTATATTACTTATGGCATTTTCTTGTCTTAGAATATAATCGAAATACAGCATATATCATCATATATACGTGCAAAAATTGTAAAGAGGATAAATATAAATGATTTTAGCGAAAGTTAAATATATTGGATACTTAAAAATAGAGGGAGAAAGAAATACGAGACTTTAAAAAGTAGGTACCGATAAAAAAAAAAGCTCACCGACATGAAAACAAAGCTCCAAACTTTATAAAATATTTTTTATAGTCAAAAAGTTTGTTAACATTATTATGAGGAACGACCAAACTTCTTTTGTTTTTTTTATTGGAAAATTTGTAAAAATCAAATAATTGTTGGTTTTTAATTAATATTTTCAGATTTATTCACAAGTGAATGAAATTATATTTTTACATTTATATTTTGGAAAATCATGGTAAAAATATTTGTTTTTGCATCTGTTATCCTACAAGAATTAAAATTTTTGAAATTCCTAGAATTAAAAATTCTAACCTCTTCATATTCATATTAGTTAAAAGCAAGTCTACATGGACAAAATTAAATCATAAATTTGTTTTTATAAAAAAAACAACGCATTTATTTAAAATCAGCTCCGAATCGTGAAATAAACAATAAATCAATAAAACAATCTATTAAATTAGAAAAAAATGCTTGCATAAATAAAGTATATGAAGGACACTACTATGGTAAAACTAATAAGTTTTCGGTGAATAATAATTTTTGCAAGAATATATTTCGTTTTTTAAATTTTGAATTAAAGATCATTGAACTTTAAAACTTACAAAATTTTGTATTAAATTCAGCATTTTAGATCATATTCATAATATTAAGTGAAAAATATATTTACTAATCAAACCAATATTTGTAAAAAAGATTTCGTGTATAAACTTGCCGAATTTTTCAGATACGAACTATCATACATGACATTATCAGAAAATAACATCGAAAACAATTACAGGCTGATATTTTTAAAGCTCAGTAAAATATTGAACTACTGATTACTTAAAAATTATATAAACGGAACGCACACCATTTTCTTAAATTATTTTCTATTGATAAACTATCCGCAAAACAACATACGCAACAGGACATTGTCATAACGCTGTCAGCATGTCAACACAGCTATTACTGGAATATAAATGCATTTCTGTGATACATTAAACCAAAAGTGGATAATATTTGTTTCACATCGGATTAACTATACTTTAAATCAGATAGTGTTCTTCAAAAAATATACAGAAAAGTATGTCTTATTTTTTGAAAAATTATAAAAAAATTAAAATTATATTGCGAAAAACAACAGCATAAAAGGGCACTTATCAGCTACTTTGCTAAAATAAAAGAACAAAACACCTTCAATTTGTTTTTTGAAATACAGTAAAGTGATTTGCTTACTGAAAATATTGCATTTAACTAATTAACTAGATAGAAAAACTAAAATAAAAGCTGAAAGAAATGTTTTTGATTTTTTTAAAGTTTCTTTTAAAATTGCATCACGGTTTTGTGAAGGCAACCATTAAAATACTTTTGATTATTTAGCGAAATATCAAAATTATTATACCTTCTTATTTATTCTTGAAAGAACTCAGGGGATCATGTATGTCTTTGTATTTCCGTTTTATCATCTGTGAACAGCCATTAAAAGAATATAGAAAGATGGGTACCTGATGAATACTCCACCGTTTAGAATGCATAGATGAGTTTTCCTCGATTGTCATGGGACCAAGTGTTCTCTGATAATTAATACATGGATAAGGTGGGAGTTAGATTCATGGTAGAGTAGTTTTTGCGTGGGAAACAGAAGGCGTGATAAGACCCAGTATGGATATGGAGCAGTGGAGTTGCCATGACCATCTACGTCCTTAAGTGATATTGTTCATAGAAGAAGAAAAAATGAATATCTTTCAAGTCACACACACACACACACACACACACATATATATATATATATATATATATATATATATATACATACACACACACAAACACATATATATATCAATCAATCTCCATATATATATATGCATACGTAAGTTTGTATAAACGAATATAATTATATGTATTTGTATATAGAAATAGAAAATATATATATGCATATCTCTATGCGTGTATATATATACATATATATATATATATATATTATTTATATAGAATTTATAACGTAAATATGTTATGATATCACTAAAAATGTAGCCATTTTGTTTCAACACTACCCATGTCTTATCCTTATATCTCCTTATAAATTTTGAAATAAAATGACTACTTTTTTAATGATATTATATTATATTTATGTTATTAATTCTAAATAAAAATTATTCGCTCTACTTTGTATTGAGCCTTTTTTTTAAGAATTGTGTTTCTTTGAATGAGGAATATTATTCCACCTGTGCCAATCCTACATTTTTGTGTGTGTTTGTGTGGTGCGTTCGGCAATCATAGTAAGGTTATTTACACACCGTCTATGAGTGCCATGATGCATTTCCAAATTTGGAAACGTCATACTGGAACGCTTGGTTTTCTCAGAGAGAAGCTCCAATACGAACGTTTCCGTGTGTTTGGCGTCATTCTGAGATTCCGAGTATTCGGAAAGTATATGATCTACCTGATGGTGATTACAAATGTGTTTGGTGAAATCACCAGTAATGTGGCTTTTATACCTCCAGTCATCTTTCCACATGGACGTGAACTTAAAACGGGGCTCTGCATTAATTTAGTCTCTGTGTTAGGCAACAGGAATCTGCGCCATGTCACAAAAACAAGTGAGCCCAGTAATGACTGTCAAATAATTTCTGCGACAACAACACCCATTATTTGTCAGACTTCATCTATCTTGCGTCATTATGTGGATGCTGAATTTGAGCGAAAGACCATCCAATTTAATTGTAACACTAAAGAAAAACTGAGGGTAACAATTATCGAAGAATTCACCATCTTAAACAAGAACACTATTCAAAAGAGATGCAGAATATTCTGCATTCGTCTGGAGGCCGTGGTTGAAGGCAATGGCTATTGTACTGATTAAATTTGCTCATTATTATTTAAAGATATTTTTGGGTAATTTAGACAATTCATCCATCGCACCCTCTCTCTCCCCCCCCTGTTTCTCTGTCACTCTCTCTCTCACATTCTCTCAAAAACACACTCACACGCACTCTCCAATTTAGTATTCTGATTATAACCTTTAAGATCTGTGAATATCACAACACGGGTAACAAAAGGTTAAAAAACATTTGTCAATGTCTATTATTTTTATATATTCAATTCATTTTATATATGCAAATAAACATATTTTATTTTCGTCTCATTTCTTATTGATTAACCACAGCAACATATAATTATGCTTGAACGATCATGGATATTATGCTCTGAAATTACTTTTACTAGCCTGCAGAAATTAATGGAATTATTTGCTGGTATGTACTCATCTATGTAATTTTTTTAACTATACACACATTCGTGAATATAAATATCAATTTGATACCTTTATAAAAATATCCTTCCAAATAAATTAATGTTTGATTTAACTACATTCTGATTTGGCTAAAGAGTTTGTTCTTTATATGTATTTTCTACACTTTGTAGGTTATTTAAATATAGAAACTATATTCTAAGTTGTAAGAAATATTTTTGCGATAATAATGACTTTTACTGATCCAACTTCTACTAATTAACCCATACCTGATACGATAATGTGTCGACTTTTACCTATCTAACAATATTTCCGCGTAAATTATTGCACCGAACACGACTGGAATTGGAACGTGGCTCTTTGATTTCTAATTTATAGGCGTTGTACATTAAACCACTCGCACACCCAAGCTTAAACAACCTGATATCTTTTTTCTTGCCTAACTTTGGTGATCATATAAGAACCAATGTTTAACGCTGATAAGGTCAGTTTGTTTGGTTATAAGCATGAAAACAAAAATGAAATGTTATTAATCAACTGATAATGTTAAACAGTACTGAATTAAATAAGAGATTTTCTGAAAACTACGTGGAAGTAATTTATCAAAAATTAATATATTCATTGTTCTTGAAAAACGCAACGAGCAATTACCTTAAAAGCGTGCATATTTGGTGGGTGTTTGATAGTGGTAGTGATATGTTTATATTGTATCAATTTTACTGCCCAGTAAAATACTGTTTCTTGTCATAAATTAAATGTCTATATCAGAGATTCTCCTACATCCTTGATTAGACGCATCACGTGTCAATTATCAGAGTGCCCTAAGAAAATGTACCTACACGCCCCCCTACAAGAACTTTGAAGAAATATTCTGGTCGATAACAATAGCATTTTATATAAAGAAAATAACCGAAAATATCTCACTATAAGATCGGCTTTCTACATCAAATTTCTCTCTCCTACCATGAAACTAACTTTGTTTAATTATGGGCGTAGCGTGCTGGAAGGATTTAAAAGAGGAAAGTTATTCACTTGATTTCTAGTCATGCCTAACATGTAAAGGATAAGAATAAACGTAAAAATAAAAACCTACATAAATAAT
The DNA here is from genome assembly GCA_037127315.1 of Ascarosepion bandense. NCBI lineage: Eukaryota > Metazoa > Mollusca > Cephalopoda > Sepiida > Sepiidae > Ascarosepion > Ascarosepion bandense. Next base: position 276,255 of record JBBBDQ010029484.1, read on the forward strand.
ACATATCAAAATATGAAATATCTATACCTATCAAAAGAAAATCCTCTTGAAAAAGCCTAAGGACTGGTCCGGGCAAATTTTTGTTTTGTTTTACAACCAGAAAAATATCGAACTTCTTTTCGCTGTTTATTTCACCCCATAACCACAGTTCAAAACATGTTATTCACTGCTGAAAACTTCGCGCGTAGACTGGCGATTTTTCGACCAATTTGCCTTCATTTTTGCTATTCATGTGCGGAAATTGAGTTCCAAAATCAAGCAAATCGCGGAGTAATCGCTCAAAAGAAGTACACGGGTCGTAATAAGTATCCTACGCCCCAAGGCATTCAGCGGTGAATCAGATATGAAAATGGTAGTAAGTGGTGACATATAGTCCGAATTTTTGTGGTCAAAAACAGGAAAATGGGAGGTTTCTTCAATATACAATTATTAATTTCATTTCAGCATATACATTTGCACATAATTAAGGAAGTTTATTAAAGATTTGACTGGGTAAAGGACTTCGGGGAACAATACAAAAATTTACCCTGGTCAGAAAGGAAAATTGACGGTATGAATATCTTTTATACTCACTCACTCTCACCTAACGTGAAAATGTAAGCCACTGAAAAAAAATATTAATAGTATTGATTTTCTCTTTATATATATATATATATATATATATATATATATATAAATATATATATATATATATATATATTAATTATTATAATGTTTAGCGCCCTTTCAGTGGATTTTTCGGCAGTTTTACAGATAAAATGTATTTTGCCAAACATGTTTTTATCGTCAAATCCTCGATATCGGGTTGGAGATACTTCTTTATGTGCAGCGTCGTTTTAAGACGTATGTGATCATGGACTTCCACTTGGCTTTGTCTTTTTTACTCTCAATATTTTTCCCTTAGTATCTCTTTTTAGGCTCTATCCGTCAACCATTTGCTCAGACCTATTAAGTACGTCTCACAGTGCTTTCCCCTGTGAGTATTAAGTTTTCCAGACCCTTATTCCTCATTACCTGTCCCATGAACCTCATTTTATTCTATTCCTGATATTTATTATCAGTTTTCTTCTTGTTTTCATCCTTTCTAAAACCTCATCGATGCATACGGGCTCCGTCCATGTTATTCTCGGCATCCTTCATCCCCTTCATCTTTGATGAGATCGTCCAGAGTTCACGTCCATACAGAAGAACAGATATCACATAACAACCCAGCACACTTTCCTTTGTTTCTATTTAAATTTTCTTGTCTTTCACTGCTTTGGTTAGGTTCTGAATTGCATCTTTGGATCTCCATGTCCCACTTTCCATCCTCTGTCAAAATACTTCCCAGGTATTTAATTTCTTTTAATTGTTATCGCATTGATAAGCACAAATATTTTGTCACTTTAACTGACCAGGTTTATGTCGATTTAGAAGTTTCTTAAGAGCACGTTTAATACGTTCTCACTCCTCAGGCTAGTTTGCTGTTAAATTCCGTTTTTTCTTGTATATTTAGAGCGTGATGTGGATTTGTGGAAGATGTCTTGTTTCTGATTGGCTGATTTTTTCTTTATTTTTTATGTTTATTGTGCCTGTGTTTGATTTATTTTTAATTGCTTTTTTTAGTGTACAATTGAGTAGGTGTATATTTAACTACTTTATATTGGGTTGGGCTCTTTTGTTGTTTTGACATCTTTTAAATATTTGACATTTACATTGACTTGCTGGTATGTTTTCCCGTATTTCCACCCTGACCACATGTACTCTAATAGCATTTACGTCTCACGATTTTACTATTGAATCCGCTTGATGCCTCCGTCACATCAACTCTAAGATTGTTTCCTTGCTCTTTCCGCCTGTCAATTGCCAATTTCTGTCTTCTTGAACCCTGTTCCTTGTTTGCCTTTTCCTCAATCCTTCCCTTTTTCAGGCTTCTCATTCTTGCCCACATTCAGTTTCTATAAGCCCATGCGTACTAGAGCCATTTTAGCCTTGTTTAGGTGAAACGTTTAGAAAACAAGAAAACTAAACCGATTAACTTGGATGTTTTAATACTCAAGTTTGTTTTAATGATATCGTCTCAAATGTGGATTATTTCCTTTCTTTAATTTTTATCTCCAATTTAATTATTTTCTTTTTGGTCCATTTTATCTTATAATTCAATATTTTTTAATAGTCGGTCAATTATTCATTTGTGGTTAAGATTGTTTTTTTCTTTAAGTAGATAATTAGTAAAAAACGTTTCTTGTGTAATTAAGAAAGAAATACACTTGTTTACCAAACATCATGTATGAAATTATTTAAAATTATATTAATTTAATTTTAAATTGTTTATTTTTAGTTATATTATCTTAAAAATGCTTCTTTTCATAAGGTTAACTGTATCATGTGAATGTATTTTTACTAGGGAAATAATTAATTTAATTTCCATAATTGTTTTATTAAATTTTAAAATTGGTAAGCAATATATTCTTCACATGCATTTTTATAAAATCGTTTATATGCAATTCATATCACAGAAAGAAAAAAATATTTGTGCAGTTAATGAAGAAATTTATGTGAATGGTTAAAACAGGAAGAAGGGACTTGCAGAGATTCTTGTTGAAGACATGCTGAACAATTCAAAAATGTCGAATGTATCAGGCATCCTTCATCATAATCAAATTATCATTTTTATTTTATTTGAGAAGCGTCAGTATTATTACTTGCACTCGAGGAGAAGTGCGGAGCAAATTTAAAACTCATGCGCTGACATTTTTTACGCGAGATTCATATTCATTTTATTTAATCCATTCATTTCCAGAAATGTTATGCTTTATGAATCGTGTCCTCTTCATGACGCAGCCATGGGTTTGCAAGATTTCATGTCTTTTGCACATACCTGGGCAGATTTAATAGAAACAAAACGAATAATATTTTCCTAGTATCTTTAAAAGTTATACGTATGCGTCGTATCTTGGCCTTTTTTCTCTCTCCCGACCGCATAATTCTTTTCGTATGAAAATGATGAACCCAGTTTGTTTCTTTGTTTCGATGACAGGACTGTTAACTGAAAGTCTGACAGTAACAATATCCTTGAGTTCTCTTTAAGGCTTGTCAGTGTGTTCATGCAGAGTTTCAATTTTCGTACTCGTCTTTGGAGTAACGTCCATCAAAGACAATGTCTGGGCGTGTTAAAAATCTGATCACGTAAGACACAATATTTTTCAAGGCAAAACAAATATCATCATACACCCTGAAAATAGATTACATACCGCTACAAATGACTTAATCCGAAAAAAAATCAAGTACACACTGTAACTCTAGTGGGTCGAAAACTGATCGTAAAACGATATTAAGCAGTGTTTCAATAAATTTTCACAAGAGTTTAGCTCAAAATAAATATAGAATTTTTTGTTAAAAACGCGATCTACTATTCATTTACTCAAACACATTGTGTAATTTAAACATTGTTTTTCCTCTGTCCTTCTTGCATTCAAACTGTCCTATGAGTATCAGATTTCCCAAACCTGCTTTCCTCATTATGTGCCCTAAAATTTTAAAATTTCTTTACGAAGTTAAGTATGAGTTTCATTTTCTTTTTATTTGTTTTAAAACATTGTCAGTGATTCTTTATTCGGTTCACTTTATTCTCACAATCTTTCTGTAGTACTACATCTCTGCTGATTCAAATCTTTCTTTTATTTTTGCCATATAGGTGGACTAGTATTACATAACAGCTCAATACATTCTTCTTTCTTTCTAACGAAGCTATATTTTCTGGTTCTTAATGCATCTTTGGCTACCACAGTTTTCAATAGAATTTCACTGTCGCATTTTCCATCCTCTGTTAAAGTACGTAAGAGTTTTTTAAATTTCAGTACATGGTTTAATTTAATATTATTTAATAATTTACTTCTTGTGATTTTACCAAGTACAATATTTCCATGCAAGTTTATTTAGTCCATTCTTCTCCTTTGTTTTTGTTTTACTACCGTTTTAGGAATTTTGTCATTTCCCTTATGCATTTGATATAAAAGTATTTTGTTTATCTTATGTTGTCGAGATTTTGGCCGAAAATAATGGAAACTGGTAAGTCTTCAAATTCTCTCAGATTTGGCTTGTTGGATAGATGGAATAACTCCGGTGAGAAGGCACATCCTTGTATAATATTCTTTTCTATTTATATTATTTAAATACTCTTCAAAACAAATGCCAAGATTACTAAGCAGTTCTTAGAGATTTTTGTGACGTACTTTATCGAATGTATTCGTGTTATCTATAAAACACAGGAAGACATCCGTCTGGATTTGTATGGATTTTTAAGATAAAATTCTTAACAAAAATATAGACTTTTTTTCTAATGTCTTTGTCAAACTCAAACTGGTCTTGTCCCATTTTAAGATCGATTTCTACTGCGCATTCTATTCATAAGAATTTTGATATACATTTTGTTATATGTTTCATTAGGCTGATTACCTGATGGATTGATTGATTGATTGTGTTTAAAGCCCTATCAACTTCCAAAAGGTCATTTAAGGCCAAAGGTTGTTTTTTGCTTTCAGAGTTATTTGTCTTCAAGCTTTCAAATTTGGTCGTTTTCGAACTTTCTTTTAAGGAAATATAATATTTAAAGAGGGTAATGAGCAGTGGTGAATAGTTAGTGTTTTTTTTGTTTTTTGTTTATGTATGGAAGGGATTTAGATTTTCGTATATAGTCTAATTTCTTTTAGAAATTGGAATATTTTGCTTGGGTCGACGTTGTTAAATAGATCTTTTAAATTGTTTGATCTGTAATATTTTGATCGATGAAGTAGAAGTCATAACAGCTAATCAAAAGTGTTTCACTGTGAAGGGTTCCTGGCATGCAGTGCATATCGTGTTTTTTTTTTGTTTTTCAGTAGGTATGAATGGGTAATCTGGGTATGTCTTATTCTTAGACTAGTTAGTGTAACTTCCTCCTTTCTTATCTTACAGTAGCCTGGATAACATTCGCCGACGGTAGGTTGGATATTTTGGAGCTTATCGTTTGGGCTATTATTCCATGTATCTTGCCATTTAGTTCTGATAGACTTGTGGATTGTTGGTTCGAAGTCGGAGTAGGGGATCTTGACATCAGATACATTTTGATGTAATGATTTTTTGCTGCTGAATCAGCCCTCCCATTGCCATGGATGCCAATATGACTTGGTATCCAGCAGAGTTTAATGATTTTGTTTTTGGAGAGCTGGTTAAATCTATGTAGAAGTCTGATGATAAGTGGGTTGGTTGTTTTTTGTCTTAGAGAAGTAAGAGTAGATTTAGTATCTGTGAAGTTGATAAACTTCTTGAGTTGATTTGTTGAGATAATGTCAAAGGCTAAGTTGATGGTTAGAATTTCAGCACTATCGAGGCTTTATTTGGAATTCGTTCTAGTAATTCCGTGTTATTGAGGATGGCAGCGCATCCTACTCTGTCTTCCTTTTCAGATCCATCGGTATATATGCGGGCGTAATCGGGGAAGTTATCTATAGTAGAGAAAGTTTCTTGAAAGATGGCTGGATTTGTCCATCAGAATTGTAGATTGTTCCAGCAACCATGGGGGTGTTTCTGGAATGATGACCTTGTGTATGTGATTTATGTCTATTTGTGTTTCAGTAATAAGTTCCTCCATGCGGAGGCTGTATGGTTTAATGATTTTTTCTTTTTGATGGAAGAGGGTTTTAAGTTGTGATTGAAAAACTATTTTGTGGGCAGGATTTGATGGATTAGAGGCTAGTTTTATGTAGTATTGCATTCCGAGTTTTTGTCTTCTTAGTTTTAGCGGAGGTTCATTTGCCTCAGTATATAGGCCTTCCACCGGGGAAGTGATGAAAGCACCTGACACAAGTCTCAGACCTTGATGATGGATGGTCTCCAGTTTTTTAAGGTATGATTTTCTGGCTGATCCATATACGAAGCATGCGTAATCAAGTTTGGAACGGATCAAGGTTTGGTACAATTTAGCAAGTGTTTTTATCTGCACCCCATACGGTGTGAGCTACTACTCTTAGAAGTTGAATGGTTTTACTGCATTTGGCTCTCAAGTATTTGATATGTGGGATAAAAGATAGTTTATGGTAAAAAATAACGCCAAGAAATTTATGTTGTTTGACGGCTGGGATTTCAGTATCATTGAGATTTAAGACAGGGTCGTTATGCATCTTGTGGATTTGGCAGAAGTGTAGGCATTTATTTTTCTCTTTGGATAATTTGAAGCCATTTTTCATGGTCCACTTGCTTATTTTTTTTTTTAGGCATAGTTGTAGTTGGCGCTCTATTGTGCAAATGTGTTTAAATCTGTAACAGATCAGAAAATCGTCTATACCAGGGTTTAGACATTTTACAATGTTGTTGATTTTTATGTTGAATAGGGTAACGAAGAGTACGCATCCTTGAGGAATCCCCATTTTTTGTTCTTTTGAGTCTGATAAGGTATCATCCAAAAGTACTTTAAAATTTCTGTCTTTTAGAAAGTTGTCTATATATAAAGTCATTCTTCCTTTTAGTCCAAGTGCTTTCAAATCTCTCATTATTCCGTATCTCCATGTGGTGTCATAGGCCTTTCCAAGGTGTTTGAAGACCGCTGTGAGGTATTCTTTTTGGATTAAGGCTTCACGTATAAAGGTTTCAAGTCGGACAAGGTGGTCGATTGTCCCTCTTCCCTTCCTAAAACCTGTTTTGGAGGTTGGTTTCCAAATACCATGTCTGTCTGTTGTTGATCATTCGTTCCAGTATTTTGCTAAGACAGCTGGTTAGAGCAATAGGTCGGAAATTGGTTTGGTATGTTGTGGTATTTTGTTGGTTTGGGGGATTTGATATGTTTTTCATGGGTTTTCGAATTGGATTAATGGTGGCCTATTTCCTAAGCGTGGGAATGTTACCAGTGGTCCATAGGCAGTTGTATATATTTAGTAAATAAATAAGAGAGCTTTTAGGTAGCTGCTTTAGAAATTCATAATGAATTTCGTCTGGACCAGGAGTTGTGTTATAGGCTCTGGCTAGTGCAGTTTGGAGTTCTGAAACTGAGAAAGGTAGGTTATAACTTTTGGTATTTCTGATTGAAAGTTGGAGTTTTTTTCTTCGCATTGTTTAATGTTTTGGAATGTTCTATCAAGATTTTGTGGGGGTGAGTTTTCTGAATTCTGCTACATGGTTCGCGATGTCTTTTTTGTTCGTAAGCTTTACGTTGTTCAAGGTGAGGTGTTTTATTGGGGTACTATCACATTTTCCTGATATCCTTCAGATCAAGTCCCATATTGTTTTGTTTTTGGTGTTGGCGTTCAGTTTTGAGATATAATTTTTCCAAGTTGTTTTTTTTTATTCTTTGATAATTTGCCTGGCTTTGGCTCTACAAGTTTTGAAAAAGTACAGGTTTTCTTTGGTAGGGGAGGAGTTGAATTTTCTTAAGGCTACATGTCGCGTTATTATTGCCTCTTTGCAATGGTCATTAAACCATGGCTTATTGAATTTCATTGACGTGGAAGATTTAGGTATACATTCTTTAGCTCTAGATAAAAGTGATTTGGTGAAGTAGAGGAGGTGATCTTCGTTGCTGGTATTTGATTCTGGAATTAGTTTTAAATAGCATAGTTTTTGTAATTTTTCCCAGTTAGCTTTTTGAATATTTCAGCATGTTTTTTCATGAGTTGAGGATTCGAGTTTTCCAGAATGATAGGGAAGTGATCACTTCCACAGATATCCCCCCAGGACCCTCCAGTTGTAGTCCAGAAAGACAGTGGGGTCGTTTATAGTTAGGTCAATAGCGGAGTATGAGCCTGATGCTGGGTGAAGATAAGTGTTTGATTTGTTATTATATAGGCATAGGCTGTTTTGATTGATTACATTTTCAATGATTGGTCTTTGGGTTTGGTTTCAGAGCTTCCCCAAATTTCATTGTGACAGTTGAAGTCTCCCATTAGAATAAATGATCTTGGGAGTTGTTGGATTATGTTATCTAGTTCTGGTTCTGTGATATTGTAACAGGGGGGAATATATATGGAGCATATAGTGATTGTTTTGTGTAGGGTTGCTGACACCGCCACTGCTTGTAAATTGGTTTTTAATTTGATTTGGTTTTGTGGTATCTTATTGTTTATGATTATGGATGCGCCTCCAGAGGCTTTGTTAGGATTTTTGTTTATATGGATGTATGATGTATAATGTTTTACAGTAGATATACAGTTTTCTTTAAGGAATCTTTCCTGCAAACAAACAACTGCTGGGGAAAAGTTTTTGAGAATTATTAGGAGTTCATTGAAATTTGCTTTTACACCTCGAATATTCCACTAAATAATTTTATTCGTCATATGTGGGTTTCAGTTTTGATAGGTTTTTGTTTAGGATTTTGGCGTATTTGAAGATTTTGTTCCTCGATATCCATTGCTTCTAAATTTTCGAATCTGTCTCGTCTTGGGCTGAAGCTAGTTTGGGTTCTTGTTTTTGATGTTGGTCTATGTCTTGTTTGCTGGTTCTTTTTTTATGGGGATTTTTTTGGTTTGTCCGAATAAGAGGTTAATTTTGGTTCAGTTTATTTTGGAGAGTTTGTGTTAGGGACAATTTCTGTTTTCTTATTAGGTAAAGAGGGTTTATCGTTGTTTTGCTTATTTTATTTAGGTAAGAGGATTTTGATTTTGATTTTGGTTTTTGTTACAAATTTTTCGAGTTTTCATTGGCAAAGGAGGATTCAGATTTACCAACGGTAATTTCTAATTTATTGATGAATTTGGGCCAATCGTTGGGTTCTAATTTTATGAGTTTTTCAAAGAGATCATTGTATTTCTCTTTTGTTTCAGTAGTTGGAGGTGTTCTTTTGGCGATGTTGGAGTATGAAACCTTATTTGAGTATACTTTCACGATTTTCCTTGCTTCCCGAAAGGGTATATTTCTATTATATTTTACTTTGAGTATTTCTTTCTCTTTTTTCCATATACAACAGTTTCCCGAGTATGCCGGATGGTCACCTTCACAATTTGCACATTTGATGGTTCGATTGCATTGATCTTCTAGGTGATCCAAATCCCTCATTCCACATTTCTTGCATACAGGTTTCCTTGTACACTGCTCCACATGGTGTCCAAACATCTGACATTTGAAACACCTGAGCGGGTTTGGGATGTACGTCTAAACTTTAATTAAATTGTATCCGACCTTAATATGTTTTGGGGGTTGTGGAAGTTAAAGGTCAATATATATGTGTTTGTGCTAATAGTGTTGCCTTCTTTTTTTATGGTTATTCGTTGGTAATCTATAACTCCTTGACATTTTAGTCCTGTTTTGATTTCATCTGGAATGCAGAGGGAGAGTTCCCGGCTCTTAGCTACTTCTTTAGATGTGTTTAGCGTTTGATGGGGGTAGGCTTTTATTTTTAGGTTGTGAAAAGAAGTAATTTTGAGCAGAGAATCTGCTAGTTTCTTTTGGTCGACTTCTACTAGCAGTGTTCCAGATTTTGTTTTTTGACCATCTTGGGTGTTATCCTGGAGGATACTACCTTTTCGATCATGAAGGGAGATAACTTTGATTAGGGAGTATCTTCAGTGGACTCAAGGACAATGAATTTAGTGGAGCCAGGTTGGCACAGCTCAGAGTCACTGTTTGATTCCATATGAGGTCTCTTGCAGGGGTTAGGGAAAGCCATAATATTCATTTTGGTTTAGTTCATTGCCTGTGCTCCCCACCCACCAGTTCAGAGCCCGCAATTGGGGTCTGCCAGGGGGAAACCCAATCGACCTGACGGACCAGGGACTAAACAGGCAGTATACTCACCTCAGTGAGAGGTCCAGAGCACCTGCCACCTCATCCAATGCTCTGCTTAAAGACACAGTGCATGAATTGAGGGTCTGCAGCCATGTCTGGGCCTGAACCTCAATGAGATGATTGACCCTCAGCCAGCGCCTTCTAACGTCTACAGATTCTAGGTATTCTTCCGTAGTTTTCGTTCTGGTTAGTTTAGTTGGGGAAGATTGGTAAAATTGATGTTGTTTATTTCCTGTAGTAGACATTAGGGCTTGACCTGACCAGCCGATTGGTCGGATCGGGCCCCTCCGACCGCCCGTCTAGCCCCAGTAAGGGCCGAAGTGGTATGTTGGGAAGTGGAGGTACTTAACCTGACCTCCAATCCCCTCAACCACCAGGATCTCGTCCCAGGGCATCACGGGTCGCAACCTACGGCCAACAGGTGGCCCCATTTAGGGATTTTTACCCTCTGCAGGGGAGCAGTTGGCATATTCTGATGCCCCGTCAACAGGGCCTTACCTGATGGAATTCAAATTCGTTTGTTCTTGGTTTATTCTCTTCTATTGTAAATTTATCATTTCTGTAATTTTCTCTATGTCCAAATCATTTATGGCTGCCAGTATGTGTATTATATATCCGTCAGACACTTTCGCTCAGTTTTTTTTTCTACTTTGCCAGTGAAATTTGCATTTCTCGTTTGAATATATCCGGTCAGTTGATATTTTTGTGTATTTCAGTTTTTCTCTTTTGCCGTTGAAGAGTTTTCAGATGTATTATTTCCATCATTGAATTATTTTTCTTTAATATTAGCGTTCCCTCCTTAAAATTCATGCATACTATTGATGAACATGTCTTTTGTCCTGTTCGTTCTCTAATTGTTTATGCATATCTGATTTAATTGTAAACCCATTATTCGTTGAGCTATTTCTTTTTATACTGCATTTCGCTAATTTCGTTTTGTAGTTTCTTATATTCTGTTCCATGTACAGGCATTGTTATTGCTCACTTTTTCATCGTCGATATAATTTAATCATTTTTTTTTATGTTGTATAAGATCAAATGCTGATATTAATAAAACTTCTCTTAATCTGAATCACTTTCATTTTTTTACCTGGTATCAGCATTTCAAATATGTTATATATTTTTCCATCGTCGGTCAATAATTGTTCGTTTTGCAATGACGGCGCTGCCTTAAAATTCTATGATTGATTCGAAAAATGCTTACATTAACGGCAATGTTTTCAGATATCTCAGTATTTATTCCTGCTTGTATTAGTTTTAATCTTACTTCTGTTTCACTTTTTCTCCATTTGCATGTATGATTTTGCGTTGGTCACTGAAAAAAATCTGCATCATTCACCCAACACTTTTCACATACTCGTAATATATTGAAATATAACATGTTTCTTTTCTGTTTTACATATATTTAATGTCTTGTCCTGAAAATTTTATTTTATTTGATTAAAACAGTCGCTGGATGACTGTCATATAACACCTGTTGTTCATGAGAGATTAATTCCAATGTGTTTGACTGTATTTTCGCCATTTATGCTAATAGTCAATGGATGAAGGTCAGAAAAATTTGTTGCACATTTTATTCCTTATCATGTGTCGAGTTATTTTTAATCGGTAACACCCACTTCATGCTTTTCGATTTAGTATTGTTCTTATTAAAAGCCATCATATTTCTCGTCATTCAGAGTGGATTAGTTAATGATGGTCTTCTTCATGATGAATTATAGAAATACCACCGCTAGATATCTAGCTGTTGACTCGGTAAGGTTCATACCATTTTAGATAGGTGTTAGTTTTTTAAAGAAATGTGAAAGGACGAAAAACAAAACAAAATAAAAGATAACTACAAATAAAAAATCCTAAACAAAATATATGTTTTCTGAAGAAAAGTCCAATTAATAGTGATAGAAATTAACAGAATCGGCTTAAACAAATTAAACATTTTATTGTTTTACTTTATCGACAAAGCAATCACTGATAATGTTTGTCTGGTTATTTAATCAAACCTACGTATTTCCACTTTCATAATATATACGTTCATTTTTATCTTACTATTTGTTTATCTCATAAATACCTAGACATATGCGTTGATAGGCAAAGATTCCTCATTGGTTTCATATGTGTGTATATGCGGGTTTTCTAAATCTACAGGCGTCTATTGAAAATAATTTCTATATTTATCTAAACATCGATGATAACTCTTAAAACAATATTGTAACGATGCAGCTCTGACCAAATTCTAGTTTTGTTCTCATGGTTTAGATTTTTCAGTTAAACTCATGTGGCTTAAAAATAAACGTTAATTAGATCATCACTAGTCCAATTGTTTAGAAATAGAAATGATGAAAACGTTTAACTATAGAGTAATAATTATGTAAACTATGTTTGATTTGATTTTACTGTTCGATCTCAATGAGGATAAATAAATATATGTATATTAGTTTCAAGTGATCATTTATTTGTAGATTTTGTTTGTTGTTTGAAATTTCTCATTTGATTGCATTTATATTCATATTAATCTTTCCTATATTTTTCTTATACTGCTTCCCTACTATCTTGTCTTGTTTCTTCGATTGATCCATCCCGCCACCGTTCATCGCGTTTAATATATTAGAATTTTAAAGTTCATTTTGTTATAAAGATCTAATAATCGCCGATTCTACTTCCAAATACTTTATTCTTGAGAATATTCGAAGTAATTTACTTAAATCACAGTGAAAGTAATTTGAGCACTTTGGGGTGTAGTTTTCTGTTCAAGAACTATATCTCTGTTGGTTTTAACACTTTACTGATTCAGTAAACGATTTCCCAAATCAACATAAGTTAAGAGTTAATAAATTCCTTTTTTTTTTTTTAGTCATATTTTAATTTTATTTTCAATAGGATAGAAATGTTTATCTCTTGTCCGGTCCATACGCCTTCCTCTTTTCTTGAACTGGGGTAGCGTGTCATCTCTTGATTCCTAATTAGAAAAGGGCTCATGTATACTTTCCTCTATTCAGGACGTCATACCTGTGCCTTCACGAATTTTTTTTTGTAATTGGTGTAGATAGTGCCAACCTCTCCTCATACTGAAGTTACCGGATCGGCAGTTTTCTGTTTGCTGCTTCCGACTGGTATTTAGTAGTTCAAAGTATAGCGTAGACGTCTAGAGTGGTTACTCTGATCAATAATTAAATAATATCTGAGTTCTTGCAATGGCATGTCATGCATGGATGTGTGTCCCTGCAAACACTCCTGTGGGCACCATTGAATTATGCTACAGTCTGCGCCAGTTTCCTTCCCCATACATCTTGCATTTGACGACCGACTATTAATCTAGGTTTTACCTTACGAAAATGACTAAAAAATATGATCACAATCAAAGATATGAAACTAAACAAGCCAAGCAAAAAACATTTTAATTTCTCAACACTTATTTTTTCAACATGCGTATTATTCGTAAGAAGTTATGTCGTGTGGAATCATTCCTCTTTGAAAAGTCTCTAGACATAATAGTTCGCTGTGAATCTAACATTAACTCTGCAAATCCCTCCTCTGATTTCTTGTTTCCTGGTTAACTTCCTTTCTGTAGGAAGGATACTAATGTCCACATGACCTACGTGTTTATGATCATGACCATCTACATCTGTCTAGGAAAATCGATCTTGCATCTTCAGACCTTTGTGGCCTGTGTCTTCGTCTCTCTCAATCAAATTCAGTCAGTTCTCTCTTCTTTCTCTACCACTCCCCTTTATAGCTTGACTGTTTCCTGCTCGAGAATAATTCTGACTTCATTTTTTTGTCTCCGTTTGCAAATATATTTGTGTGTGTTCACTTTAATCTCAATCAAGTCAAGTGGCTTAAAATCTATGTCACCGACCTTGCTGGTGACTATGAAATTCTCAATCACTCAATCTTTCAAAGAAGAGGTTGAGTTCCGACATTTTCCCAGTAACACTTCTAGCTTTACTTCTAGATCTCTTCTTTACTTTGATCTCTGACTCATTTCATGCTATACACTCTGACAACTTGACAAAACTGATCATGTAGTTGTGTTAGTAAACATATCTGATCCCACTTTATACAGTAACCTCCTATCAAAAGAATATCTTTCTGCAACCAACGTGCAAATTGGGAATCGTTCCGTGATTTCTTTCGTCATTTGGAATAAAGATTTTTGTCCCCCTGATCAAGATTGTTCCTGTGAGGTCACCGTTCGGGGTGAAAGATTGCATTCATGCTTCATTCTGAAAAATTCGAAGTTGCAAGTCGTTTTTCTCCTTGCTTCTCACCTGCATTATCGATTGCCATTACCCACAAGAATAATTTCTTCCTACTCTAAGGGAGTGAAATTTCGAATAACCATAAACGTCTGTTTGTATCTACACGTAATGAATGCTACCGTGTCCTACATGAAGAAATGTTAATTTTTGTTGATAGAACGAAACAGCGTATAGCACCTCGCAATTTCTTTCCTAGAGATTACTGAAGCCGCTGTAAGTATATGCTGAACAACAGCAAAGACTTGATCTATACTCTATTCAACCAATTCAATGTTCTCCCATCTACTGCAGACAAGGTTGATTGTTTCGCTCTCAAATTCTTTTCCTACTCAGCATTTGTCTCAGCTGGAATCCCCATGCCCGATTTTCCACCTAAAACAGAGGTTCTACTGAGGGATATATACATAGCCACATCTCTGGTCTGTTACACATTTTTAAATTAGATTCCATCATCAAGCATAAATGATGGAATTTCAGCCGTCATCCTAAAGAAATGTGCCCCTGAGTTGGCGCCATCATCTCCAAATTCCACAATTATTTCTTCTCTGCTTCTTGCTTGTTGGAAGCTCTCATGTTTAGCTCCTCTTTTTAAGAACTTTTCTGAACACTCTGACCCCTTTATCTATCTTCCTTTTAGGCTATTACCGCATTCAGAAACATATTTAAATCCGTAATAAATGCTGAGATAGTTAAGTATCTTAACTATCACGACCTAAACAATAAACAATATGGCTTCCTCTTTGCCAGATTTACTGCTAATATACTAAAGGCCAACACTAAATTTTTATATCAGTCTCTTGATAATAATGTTGAAACTCTATATATTTCTCGATAGCTGAAAAGGATTTGACAGCTTTTGACATTCTGGTCTGTTAACCAAGCCCTAAGTCTACTGTAATTCTGAACGATTGTTTGATTTAATCTGATCGTTACATTTAAATCATAAAAAGAAGGTTGTTTGAACAGGCAAGCTTCTAGATACTTTCACAGAAACGTGGTTGTTGCTCATCGCTATACCTGATCTTATGCTATTTCTGACCTTCATCAATGATCTTCCTGATATCACCAGTTCCCAAGTAGGTAAATACACAAATGACACCGCCATTTACTCTTGTCACACTAAGATGTCTGAAAAAGTTAGTAAAGTAAATCATACGCTGCTCTTCACAGAACATGGCTTTTGAATTTTAATGCTCCAAAATAAATAAATAAATAAATAATTGGTCTCTTCACCCACCGCAGAGAACCTTTCCTGTCAGCCTGATGCAATTCTCCTACAGAGCAACACACTGCGCTTCCTTGTCTCCATTTTTACCCTTCTTCATGTTGAACAACTATAACGAAAATATAGCTGCATCTATTGCTAGAAAGACTAGGTATCTATGAGAAGAATGTAAGGTTTCTCAGTAAAATATATTTTGCACATACATACATTTTCTATTCGTCCGTATATTGAATACTGTTGCTATATATGCTCTTCTCAACAAAATCGAGAGAAGCATCTGAAATATAATCAGTCCTGAGTGGGCATTTCGGCATCAATCACATTCTCATCGAACTGATATGCCTTCACTCTGTATTCTGTACATATATTTTCAGAAACATCATTGAAGTGCTTTTGTTCATGGTGTCACAACATCGAGAATTTTAAGCGTTCTACCAGATGTGTACCGAGAACACACATATTTTCTGTCAATATATATATATATATATATATATATATATATATATTACATATTTTTATATGCATATTTGAGTTTTCATGTATTTCCGATTCCTATAGTGTCTATCAATAATGAGAAAAAAATCTTCATTATCCGCTATTGAAAAACTTTCCGTTCGAATAGCAAAAACTGTATGTAATTGATAATTTGAAAAGAACATTTATAAGAAGTATCTATTTATTTTTTAACATGTCAAGTTAGTTATTCTACATCCTAATTAAAATAAGCAAGAAAAACCAGAAGAAAATGCGTGTTTGTCTGATAGTTTTTCACTATTGTCAGTACGGTAAATAAGTTTTGTCTATATCCTTGAAATGTTTAGAACAAGAAATTTCAATTTCAGCTATGCGCATGTCGCATTTACAAATTCATGCATACATCGGTTTTACAGAAAATAAGACAGAAAATGAACCTTTCACATACTTCCCTGATTTCGTTTTAAATGTCAAATATATATATATATGAAGCGACGGTGAAACATGCGATGGTTAGACCGGTAATCCTTTATTTAAATAAAGTGGTCAATGCACAGTCTAAAGAACACAATATTCAGTGTCAACAATATATTAAATAATGAAATGTTCACCTCCTAATTGCTACCGAAGATTCAATTATATAAAAATCATCAGGCTGTAACTCAATTAAAACCTGATGAAACCTATATAATTAAAACCTGTTTTCTTAATATATATATATATATATATATATATATATATATATATATATATATATATATATATATGTAGGTATGGTTGTAAATAAGAAATATGCGTGTATACACATCAACAGTATAACAAAGCAAAATTATATATTAATAAATATACATATTATCCAACATTTTATTCTAAAAATAAAGACTGTTAAAATAAATCTAACGTATATATATTTATATATATGATGGATTTATATTTTAGGGATTAATATATATATATATATATATATATATATATATATATATATATATATAATTTATTTCAAATTCTAACTCAACTTTATTATAATTTATTGTAGAGGATTTGAAAAATGTACACTTTTTGAAACTGAAAATATATATAACAAATTTATGTTTTCTAAAATGTAAGAACAATGCTCATCATACTGTACAACTACCGCAAGAATAGGAATCTTTGATATATTCTCCATCTTTAGACGAAGACAGCACACCATTAACCAATTTTTATTACTTTCATGTTTATTCTTTCCACTTCTATAATATCTCTCCTGTCATTTTCACCGAATTTCATTTTCAAGCCGTTTGTTTACTGCTTCTATTTCGAATCGGGTTATTTCTCAAGCTTTCTTGGGAAAATCATTTACAGCTCTGCTTTGCTATATTGACATGAACATGAAACAAAATTAAGCTTACACACGTGTGAAATGAAAGACGGTTTTTTCCATAATATGTAATATTACATTTGTACATACTACAAAAGATGTACTCAAATATGAGATAACATATTTAATTTTATGTAATATATTTAAAAGATAAATTACACTAACGGAAAAATAAAGATATTTTAGGTTATATAAAATAAGTATCGCTGTTTATCCATGGTAATCACCACATAATATAAAGATTGAATTTGCCATTAATCACTTTGTGATATTCCCTACTCACTTGTATCAATAAAAAATAATCTAATTTTTAATTTTTGTCTGTGCATAAACACATGTTTTAATAAAGCCCCAAATAGTTTTCAATTAGACTATTTATATCGTTGGGTTCTGATTATCAGGCGTTTTGCCAATAATGCATTCGGGCTTTTTTTATGTGGTATATTTAATATTTCATGGAACTCAAATTATACGATGTATTCTATCTCTGTCATATAATGACTTAATTGTTTTAGCTTTTATGTTATAATGTTTTTAATTAGGCATTTTAACACCTAACGCATTTGAATTTACGCAATTGAATATACATCAGTTCAAAAATAAGTTAGAACGTATAAAACGAGATTGTTCCTGAATATCAAATGTAATAATACCAATATAGAAATATTATTACTGTTTATCTTAACTGTTTCTAGATAATTACTGAATGCGAAAGACACAATGTGAACTTAATCTAGGCGTATTTATCAAAGTTAAAGGAGATATATCTAACTCACTAGGCTACAAAATAGAAATATTTTCAACTCAATAGTGTAAAATGCTCATAAATGATAGATTACAATGCATCATGCAAATGTAACTTTACTAAGTTTTGCCCTGATAAGAATTATTTCAAATTTTCTTATTATTCATATTATTTGCCTCTGAAGAACACTGCGTGCTGAGAATAAAAAATCACATTTCTTTTACAATTTCGATGCATCTTAGATCTATTCGCACCATCTCCCGTACATTGTAATTTGGAAAAGGCATGCGGAATTGAAGAGTAAGAATTTTATGGAAGCAGACAGCATCAAAAAAAATTTTAATATTCCTAAATCTATAATAACTACGCAATCGAAAAAAAATCATTCGGAGAAAAAATTAGGAGAAATAAAAAGAAAAAGTAAAAAAAATGGCAAAGTAGAAACTAAAAATTAATTAAATTCTGTCGTTTAAATAACTGTGTATTTGTTCAGAACACTTTATTTGATCTAGCCCGCACAAATGACATAACGCACACGTGAACAATTCCATTAAAATTTTGGGAAAAATATAGAAAAAATGTCTAATTGCAGATATTCAAACAATGAAAGAAAGGGAAAATACAAATAATGAATGAATAACGCAAAATATTAATAAAAAATACTATAATTGGAAACATGGGACAAAGAAGATTTGCCTCTTACATCATTTAGCATTCTTCACAGGGTGTGCGTTTCCCACATATTTCTTGTGTTTAAAGATTATTATTATTAATATTATTGCTATTTTTGTTAGTAGTGTAGTTGATGATAATGAAGATATTATAATTATATTCTTTGTATTGTAAATATTTCTTGTAGTTTATCTTTAAAAAAACATATTATTGTAGTTAAAAGAGACTGAGAAATAGCAGGAATCCTATATTTGTTGCGTTTTTCTCATTTATTCGAATATTCACGGCAAGAAAATTGGTTCTTCTATAATCCACTGTATCTAATCTCAATGTTGATTTTGACCACATTTCTAACTGGGGGAACCTTTTAAATTATCCAGCTTATGCCATTTTTTAGCTTTTAATTTTAAACATTTTAGACATATTTCCGTGTTTCTGAAAATGAAATACTTATATTTTATGCTTTCGCTCAGTGGGGATTGATAGTATCGTTGATAAAGTGTCTTAGTAACATGCATTTTCTCACCGCCTCTACTTAGAAAAATAAAAAGATCTGTTTATACTGACGAATCAACATCGCGTGAGGAATTTTCAGAACAAAAATTTTCATTTTGGGTTAGACAAATAAGTATTTCAAGTGTTGCTTAACATTTCTTGGTTCACCAAAGATAACAAAGTTTTTTCTTTTATGTTTCTAAAGGGAGTAGTACATTTCAAATAATTCTCCCAGAATTATATTTCTGTGCAACCACAATAAATTTCACGCGTGTTTGCTACGTAATCATATATGAATTTGGTAGTCAAAGATATTTTACTTGTAGTTTAAAAACATCTAGATTTTCTTTAAAATCAAAAAGACTCAAATTTACAAACTTTGCTTAGCACACACGCAAAATCAAATCCAAAACAAAACTCGTGAAATTTCACACCTTGATGTGAAATGTTTTTCGGCCAATAGAAAACTAGGAAACACCTAAATCAAATTTCAAATAATCTTCAAATCTCAGAAACTATTTCTTTTACAGAACTCTTCGCGAGCCGACGCAAAGTTTGTTCGTCTTTCAATGGAAAGGCCGGAATCACATTCAGAAATGAATTTACAAATGACCTTATCAAGCCCCACAAACAGAATAAAAGTCGGGCAAGTTCGCCTGTCACTAGAGAAAAGGAGACGAGCGTACTAAAAGGTCCCTTGACAAATGTCAAGCGATCGTTATTATTATCTCATTTTTTTCTCTCTCGCCTCTTCTTTTCACCGTTCACCCGTCTGCCTCTTATACTTGATAAACTAACGGAACCCTTTAAGAATGAGCGATTATTTCAAAGACATCTTTTAGACATTTTTATCACCGCAATTTACACTTACAAGGATTGATAAATTTATATATATATATATATATATATTGTGTGTGTGTGTGTGTGTGTGTGTGTGTGTGTGTGTGTGTGTGTGTGTGTGTGTGTGTGTGTGTGTGTGTGTGTGTGTGTGTGTTATAACGTTAGAGAGAACGTTGCTTTTTTTCGTAAGGTTATTCTAAAACTGACTTTTCGTAACTCGCTTTTTACGAGTCATAATGTGTCGGTAGCTTCGCTTAAAGTCAACGTACAAACGAATATTTCAAGTGATACTCAGTTATGCTGTAAAAAACCCGAATAAACTGAATAATGGAACACCGAAACACGCAGAAACTGAATACCCAGAAGATATAGGAATAATGAATACACTGAATACTAAACACCAGAACTCATTCAGCCTTCAGTCTGAGTGCTTAATTAGTTAATATTTATGATCACGTCATCCCAGTATCAGAATTCATTCAACAGACATTCAACAGTTCTTGGCTGGGGATCCGTGTTCGACAATATATATTGGTATCGGCACTTTCTTCCTGCATTTCAACTCCATGTTAGAGCTGATTCCTTCTGTAGTCTATTCACTGATACCTGTATTTTAGTGTTGGTTCCTTCACACATAAAAATTGCGTTGTATTTTTTCATTTTAAACAAATTTAAGACAATGCGTCAGATGTTGGGCTATGTAATTTTTTCTTTCGACTCTGCCCGTCTGATTTCTAAAGAAACTAGTGGAAACGTATCTAAAACGTGTTCCGCTTCTTTGTTCAATCTTGCATAATAAGGGAGCGTTGTAATACGTTGTATTTTTGAGAACTTGAAGAATAACTTGAATTCAATACATCAAGCTGAAATCAGGTACGTCAAACGTTTCTTTCGAAAGGAAATAGTTTTAAAATTTTCTAATATAGAAAAAGTTTCAGTTACATTGCTGTAGGAAGAGTTGTGGTTAGTAATCTGAAAGGGTGATAATTTAATTTGTCGAAACTGACTCACAGATCTACTAGGTTTATAGCAACAAATTGACTGTATTTTGTTTTTAATAATGCAGGTAAAATCACCTTAACAGTTTCATTTCTTCCATGAAAGACCACATGCAACTTTTGCCGAATTCAACCAACTAAGTTTACCCAGTTATCGCCAAGTATTTTTATTAACTATATTAACAACGAACACAGTATCTAACTATAATTTTATTTTCATATTGTTATTTGTAACATTTTCATTTTGATTATATTTCATTCGAAGTTTTCCCATGTTTGGTTCTTCTTGTTGACTTTAACCAATTTATTTATTTTGCTGATTCTTGTTTCACAAGTTTTGTTTTGGATTTGATTTTGCGTTTGTGCTAAGCAAAGTTTGTAAATTTGAATCTTTTTAATTTCTAACAAAATCAATGAGGCAGTGCTTAGCATTTTAATTTTACAACAAGTGCTTTTATGTCCTAATTTTCCGAGATTTTAAGATATTTTTTCTAAAGAAACAATCCCTTTTAAAATGTTTATTACCACAAACGTGGCAAATATTAGGCATTCTGGGGTTTTTATCATATTTCTTTTATTGTTTTGCTAAACGTTGCATCATTTCCATAACGTGGGTTTTTGTAAAGTCATTCTAAGTGAACCTTTATTAACTCGTTATTTGCAAGTTATTAATTTCTGAATCTTTGCGTTAAGTCAGCGTATTATCGAATCTTTCGAATAATACAAAATAATGCTGCTAAATACATTGAATGCTGGAACAACAGAGAACACATGAATATATATAAAAAATACGCAGAATATACCGAAAAACTGAATACATAATTCACTGACTACTGTACACCATAAAACATTTGTCTGTGTGTTTTATATATACATATTTGTGGGCGCGTGAATCCAATACAACACTACATTCAAAATATATCTTGGTTGCCTGGAGATCCGTGTTCGACCACACATTGTTGGTATTGACTTTAGAACATGGACAACATGCAATCTACTACAAAAGTGTAAATTTTGTTTCGACATTAAAAGAAAAATTTCTCATCAGGTAATTAATCATTACTAACTACCTATTAAGACAGTTTTTATTTAATGTCGAAAACAATGTACATTTTAAAAGTAGATTGTATTTTGTACATGTTCTTGATTATAATTTATTATCAATATTCATTGCACTATTTCTATATTGAACACTGTTTTAAATGAATACTTTGAAGGTGGCAAATATATATATATATATATATATATATATATATATATATATATGGTTTAATTACTCAATTTCTGGTCATAATAAGATTAGACCAGTGCACATTTGTATAACAAAGTGTTCCATACAATTAATTTGTAAGAATTTTGAATATTTTCCATTTATAATCAAGATATTATGCGAACTAGGTTTCTACCATGATTAGTGTCTTCAGGTGATTTGGAATAACTGATTTGCAGGTAAAATTAGTTATGGCAAATCACCTAAAGACACCACTCATGGTAGAAGCCAAGTTCGCGTCATAACTCGTTTACAAATGAAATATATATATATATATATATATATATATATATATATATATATATATATATATATAAATGTAAACTTATCGCTACACTCGTTTCGAAAGACCCTCAGAGTACATTCGCGGAAGGAAAAATTGTAATAAAAAAAGAACGAGCTAAACAAAGAAAAAGCCCGAGACGAGTAACCTAAATCCTTTATTCCATATATATATATATATATATATATATATATATATATATATAATTCTCTTTAATTATGCATAAATAATTATTTCAAAGAAAAATAATTTAATCTGATGTGCTGTATTTTAGTGTATTATCATTAAACAATGAAATTTTCATGGTATTACAAAACTGTCTTTGAAGTACTTTTGAGAATAAACATAGTTTTGGAGTTCTTCGTGTTAATGAATTGCCGATTCTGCTGATGTTTGATTTGGCATTCTAGAGAGTTTACATAAAATATGCTGCGAATGGTTTTTTTTCATAATCTCGTGTTTAATATTCTTTCGTTTTGTGTTTCCTCTTAAGTCATCTTCATGAAATAAGTGTTCTGGCAACGAAAGTTCTTACTAATAACTTGCACCGTTTTGTATAATTGTTGTCGGAATATTTCAAACGCACACAGATTTCCAACCAGGTGTATGTATGTAAAATGATCTAATAATATAATCACTTTTTGCGAATTTAATTTGATGCATTTCTTCAAATTGCTAGATAAATCAATGTTAATTTATAAAAAGACAAGTGCTATTATCTTATTACAAATTTTCGGGAAATTTCTTTCATTTTATAATTTTAAACATTTAAGTATTTACTTATTTTTTTTACATAGTTTTATTCATTTTTTTTTTCGAAATCTTTTTGTTTTTCCAGTAGTAATTAAGGCGTCTGAATGGTTCTGCTAACGAACTAAGAAATATTTTTGGACAACGTTTTGAAAACGAGTTAATAATGAGGCTATCGTTAATACACCGCCGTGATAGAAACGATTAAAAAATCAGTTCAGTGACTAATAAGAGCCAGAAGTCTATTACTTATTCTGTAATTACAAGAGCAGCTGAGAAAATATGTAATCTTCGATGTAAAAATAGATTACCTTCGTGAGGCATATAAAAATACTTTAAATAAATTATGTAAAAATGTTTTCAGCGTGGCGTGGGGAATATTTAATTTTGTGATTATTTAATATATATATATTATATAATTTTGGTTGTTTTATTTTATATTTACTCAATTTATTTTCTGTTAAAGTTTTAAAGGTTTTGCTTAAGGTAAATCAGTTGATTAGAAAGGCATCATGATTGGTCGTAACGAAAATGAAAAAAATGAATTGATGCAAATTTGAACTGGTAATGAATTAAGTAGTCAAAGGAATTTTATGATAAAACGGAAATGTCTTGCTTAATTTGTAAAGATTTAAACTAAAGATTATAAACTTAAGGCAGATTCAATAATATAGCGTATTTTGACTTATGTCTGCCGCTTTCTAATAAAATTTCTCTCGAGTTTCCGAATAAAACAAAATACTAATAAAATGAGTACACCCTAGACAATATGACAGCAGAAGACGTAGAATTAGCAAAGATGTATTCAGAATATAAAATAATCATGGGTCATTTTAAAAAGAAAACAGATGATTAATTATGTATCGGGTTACGCAAAGGACACATGAGAAAAGAAATATATCCCTAGACAGTACGGCTATAAACTACATATTATGAGAACAGAAAACAATAATTATGTAGAGACAAAACAATACACTGTGAAATACAAATAAATAAAAGAAAAATTGTTCAAAAGCAATAAAAAATCGAGTGAACGCTTAAAAGAAATGAATCTTGTGCATTTCGAACGACACAAATAAGAGGGTCTTGATATTATCTGCACAGTCTATTGACTATTTTAGGAAAAAAGCAAAATGCTTTTGAACTTTATTATCTAGAATGATTATACGAGATAATGAAAAGAAAAAATAAATTGTTAACCGAAACAATAAATATTGTGTGTTTGGCAGTGCGAATGTGTTATAAACTTTCACTCGTCCATAAGAATTACTACATTTTTGACATGGTAAAACAACTGTGATGACAAGAGCATTGGAAGTAGATGTTCGCAGAAATATTTTGCTTTCTAATGCATGATTTTCTTAGAATATACGATGTCAATAAAAAAATAAAGCGTGGGGACATTTTATTAATTTTCAACGATGAGATTATGACAAATGTGATGAATAAATAAATTACAATTATCAAACAAATCCGAATATGCAACAGAATCAAATTCCGAAGCAGAATAAAAAATTTAAAATATATCTGTCACCCGCTGTCACCGATTCGTCTTTATCTTCGCTCTCCGCTTGCTTAAACTTTCACTCATTTTTAATGTAGCCCTCTGCGCACCAGTGGCGGTACCACCTTGCTTGTGGTGCAACGATTAAAAAAAAAGGTAACGCAATAAATCCATTTAAACAAAAGTGATTACAGAGTTTCAAAAAGTTTGAAAAGCATATTAAAAATACAGGATAATAAAAACACAAATTAATGAGACTGATTACGTCGACTGGCATTTCGTTTTATATATATGAATATCAAACTTGACTGTAAAGCAAAACACTGGAAATAGCTCAGCAATTTAAAACTGAAATCTCTTACGTGATAAAAATGAAAAAAATAAAAATATAGCTGTAACTGTACGTAACGTTGTTACAAAAACAGCTAATTAATTTCAATGAAATGCTAGTATATATATATATATATATATATATATATATATATATTAAAACAGAAATCTTGACATAAAGACAGCTTGATATTAAACTTGCCATTTACTTGCATATTTAATTAATTTCAGATGGCTCTCTTTTATGATTGAATAGTCATTTTATTTTTTAATAATATATTATGATAATAGGTCGATTGGGAGTTTAGACTTCGTTTTAAGAAAAAAAAATCAAAATAATTAATGCGCTAATTCTAATGTTCTGGCATTTAGAGACATGAACATTTGTAACTAGAAGTGTGTTAGTTGCCAAGCTGTCAACTGATGAGACACAATATAATTGAAGAACGAGTCTATCAAGCTCTAGAAAAAAATGGTAAAACTCGGACATCTCAAAAGCTTTCGAATTTTTGGCAAACAAGTATTCTTTCTAAATTGAAAAGGTACCGTGTCTCAGGAGAAGAAAAAATTAATAGAGAATTTCTTATCAAATTGTAAAATGAAAGTTATTCGGAATGGCCACTTTTGTTCTAAGACACGTGTCCCCCTGGCTATTTTCTTGGTCCTACTTTGAATTTAATTTTCATTAATCATAATATCGAAGGGATCAGTTAACAACTGCTTAGAATACAAATACTTACACCAATCACGATAGGATGTCTGATCAGTATGATAAAGACAAATTTGCAGCTGATGTTAAGGAAACTTTTGTTTGTTAACTTTAACGCCTCGAAAACTAAACTTCTCTCTATTGATCATGTGAGAGACCTCTTTTTGCCTTCCGTCAGTCTGACTGATAAAGTGGAAAGACGATATCGAAACTATTTCTGGGTCAGATGCTAAGGAAGTTGGTTCACTGTTTCATGCAATACGTTTTTTTTATTTCCAGAATCTCTCTTACATATTTATAAGTCTACGATTAGTCAAGCATTAAAATATTACTGCCGAATATGGTCCGTTGCGTCTTCTATATATCTAGAAATATTTGATGAAATCCGAAGAAGAACCAGCAGTGTTACTTCTCCTGGTCTCATAGAGGAAAGTGATGAGAAAAAGGGGATAGTTATAGGAAATGTCAGGAAAAGGGTAATAGACGGATGAAGATAACGAGGGTGTGGATGGAGTGGATGAAAAAAGAGCTTGTGAGAATGGATGCGAGTTAGTGTGATAGGAGATGTCTATTGACCGTACATTTAAATGCCTGGAGATTGTAGCTGTCGGGGAAGCAAGTATATGGAAGGCAATTTCACAGGTGAGAAGTGCGTAAAAATAAGTTATTAGAGTAGAAATTACGCTTACACTGTATCGGTTGTTTAATTTGCTATAGTACCGAGACTAACCTGGCAAAGCTGTTTTATTAGTTTAGTATTCTAGATGTAACCACAAGTTCTATACGAACAGCACTGTTTCTCGCATTTCTAGCTTTTAGAACTCATTCTGAATTTCCATCCAACTCTAACCTTAAAAAATTTAAAAGCAATATCAATAGCTATCTACTGTTCTTCTGATTATTTTCCATTTTTCTCTGTAGTAATACTTCTGTTTTTTCATTTTTTCACTAGTGAATTCCTTGTGTTTATAACATATCACAAGTAGAAATCAAGATATTTAAGAAAATTACTAAACCCAAAATATATGTACGCTATGTAGATGATTTTTTAAATTTTACCTGTAAACAAAAGTAAATTGTTAATCTCAATACCACACTTGAAAAATAATTCCTTCCTTAACGTTACCTTATCAAATATTTTAAAATGAATAAACTCCTATTTTTATACTTTCTCATAAATTTATTTGTAATCCAATATCTATTTAAGAAAAAAACAAAAAACAAACAAACAAGTAGAAACTTTTTGCCACATTAATTTTATGAGTTATTATCCGCTTAGATAAAAAAATAGGCCTCATAAATTTACACCCAGAGAACGCACGAGAATCCTACCACATGTCTTATTTCCTTAACGAAGAAACTGACTCTAGTTAACAACGGTTTTCCAAACAACCTTATCAATCACCAAATGAAACTACTTTTTAAGTCAACAAATAACAATACTAAACATAGATATAAGAACATTAAAAATTATATAAAAGCAACTGATTGCGGATATTCTGAATAATCCAACTTTTCTATCATAACGGTATTTTTTGCATGATTGAAAACTCTTACTTCCAGAAATAAGCCATTTCGAAAAGATGATGTGTCTTATATTTTTAAGAATACTGATAAGCTATCTCAGTCAGTAGTTTAGTATCAAAATATTAAATATGTCTTTGCTTTGCTATCAATCTTGATATTGATAGTTGAGTGTTCTGAAAAGCCAAAGAGTGTTAAAACTCTTGTAAATTTCTTTTTACAATGTTTAACTTGAAAAAGTTCCAATAGTCACTCGATGTAGAGAGTTACAGTATAAGAGACACAGGTTTAGCGGATATGTGGGGAAGATAACGGTTATATCTGGACTATACTGGTTAAGATTGTAGTGTTCTGGATATATCATGAGGAGAGTCATTTCTATAAAGTAGTCGTTTGTGGAAAGAAACTGCTCGAGTAGAACTTACCAATGGTATTCGAAGAGAAAGAGAATGTTTCGCTACACAGTAAGTATCAGGTTGAGGCTAAGGTGCAAAATAAAACTAGTGGCACTAAAGAAAGGTAGTTCTTTTGAATACATTCCATGAAAATAGCGTAGTGTAGTGAGCGTCTAGCAATGTTACAATATTAAAACAATGTAATCTTTCATATTCTATCTGGTAATAGCGATTTAAGAAACAGGACTCAGTATATAGCAACAGATCTACTATTTTAATATCAATTGATTAAAAAAATAGGGTAAATTCGACTGACGATTTGAAGCAAGTGTGACTTACTTGTAATTAATAAAAACGTGGGATTGATTTCTCAGTAAATAAATGTATGTTCACTTATAGGGCATATAGAAGAAGTGGTAGTGGTTCTTAGACATACATTGGAAATTAATTCAGATTTTTAAATTAAAAATGTGTCCTGCTAAAATTCACAGCACGTGGATAGAGATTTCAATGGAGTTATGTTCATTCATATGTCAATTTCAAAATAAAAAGTGTATTTTCTTCAAATTAGAGGACATCCCTCACTGATTTTTTGAAGAGCTAATCATTTCTTTCTTTTGTTATCAAGGAATATTCAGCATCGATTATTGAACAGAGGTGAAGCGAAGTTCCATAGATTTAAAGCAAAAGATCTTACATGACTAAAACCAATGAATAAAACTCTTTGACTGTCTTTCTAATGCCAAGCAATGACTTAGATTGAAAAATTGGAAAGATTATACGGTATAAATACAAAATTTTGACAATGAAAGAACACAAAAGCATTCATAAAAACAAAAAAGAATATTAAACTACAATGAATTGAAGAAATACAAGTACAATCCATCTAAAATGTAAGAGAAAGAGAGAGAGAGAGAGAGAGAGAGAGAGAGAGAGAAAGAGAGAAAGAAAGAGAGAACAGGGAATCAAAAGAAAGGATTTATAACGTGAGTGAACTTGAACGGCGTAGAAGAATGTTAAAAGCGTCATAAAATGGCAGCATCAAGTATATACATTTAATCTTGTATTATATATATATATATATATATATATATATATGCATCGAAATATACATCTATACATATACACACATATATATGTATATACACAAATATTAAAGCATATATTTATACATACACAGTAAACACAGACACAGATATATATATATATATATATATATATATATATATATATATATATATAAATAAATCATTAAAAGTATCTGGCAATTGGTACTTGTATCCATCGTTCATATTTGGTCTGTTTCAGGTTTGAAAATATCAGGTCTAAAGAACGCCTTCATGCAAAAAACGAATAGTTAAATTTCGCTTCCGACATCAATTTGCACATATATATACGCACATTAAATATATTATATAATTCTAGTAGTGAATGATATTTTATTCACGGATTGCTGTTGTTTGTTTTGTAAAATAACAAATTCTTGATCTTGAGCAATTCTTTGCATTGTGTAATTTCGAGTATTTCGGTTATATTCGCATACATTTTTCATGTTAATAATTGTATTTAGTTTATTCGGAAATTTCTTGGCGATAATTGCATGATATCTATTCTACATAAGTAAATAAAAACATATAGCTTTTTAGTCTATAGATAAACCTAAGAATGTTACATGTCATATAATCATTTTTGCGAAGCGAACTCACTTCATCAGCGATCGTTTTTATGGAAAAATTTCCATAATAAATGGTCGCTGACGAAGCCATTTTACTTCACAGAAATGATCGTAAGACACAAGCGATTTTCGAAGTTTTATTTTAAAAATATACATATTTGTATCTGTAACGAGATAATGTTAAAACGGATCCAGCCAGAATTATCTGTACAAATAAAATTAACGACATTAATATTAATATGATCTTACTTGGGATTTTAGCTATATATATATATATATATATATATATATATATATATATATTACTTAAGTAAAGTAGACATCACCATGTAGTCTTTAGAATAATTTCATTTAACACGTTTTCAAAGGTGCTCGTTGGCGGTAATTTTAATGATATAAGATTACTGATACAATGATGCTGTTACTGATGTAAGGTTAATGATGTTAATGATACATAGGACGAACCAATCTGAGGTTGGAAACGCGAGTAGCGCAGCACGTCCCCGCAAATGTAAATTCAGTTAATCCTAGACGGTCTTTAAGCACTACTCAGGTTGTTCAAGATTTGGCCATTAGACTATATTGGCTTGAAAATCAAAACTGTACCTGTAGGTTTGAGGACACATTGTTTTCTGTCTTGCACGCTCGGCCCATCATTTACATGTTTTAAGGGCTTTTTATTTGAAGATCTATCAGCCTAAAATGTGCCTACAGAAAGAGCATTTCATTCGCTCCGTACAATTGTTGGAGGAACTATGAGTTAATCTTTTTCCATTTTATTACTCTTTTGGAACTGAGTGTTTACACTCGCTTTACATTTTGATTATTTTCTTCAGAAAAATTATACTTTTAAACGTGTTCTAACTTTACTTACTGTAAGTAATGTTCGTGTCAACGAGTACCTTTGACAATTTGTTGGCTGAAATGATTTTAATCTCTACCTGATGACGTCTAATTTATTTAAGTCTATTTTTTTTATTTCTGTGGGAACAAGTCCCTGTTAGAATATATATATATATATATATATACTGCAACAGAACTTTTAGCAATGGCTCTAAAGACGGCAATAGCTATTCTTCTTCATGTAAAAAGAAAATTTCAGAAACCTGCTGATACGTTTGAGAAGGAGAGGTAATGCTGAAAAGATATTTTTTACCGTTTATACCTTACACAAAAAGCTGTCAATGCGAAGGTTAAAAAGGAAGAAATTTGGTGCAGTGAATTTTAGAAGATCGCAAAAACAAATAACGAGTATACGTAAAGAGACAGTGACCATATTTATATATAGTCGAGTGGTCATATCTTTCTCGGCAGTCAAAGCGAAGCACTTCGCCTCGATCGTTTCTTCAAACTCAACACTAGAAAACATCTTTCACAACTTCCCATGTCTCACTGAACACAGTCTCCGTAAAGTTATCATTAAAGCACGAGACTTCTCTAGACTTATCAAAATACTTGACGCTCAGAAAGCTACTGGCCTAGATAAAATTCCAGTGAATGTCCGTAAGAATGTCAATCCGGATTTATCTGCAATTCTAGCGGAGATATTCAAATGCTACTTGAAGGAGAAATCGTCCCCAAGCCTTGGAAAGTGTCAAGCGTATGCCCGGTTTTGCTGAACGCAGTTTTTCGATCTCCCTCCTACTAATATTAACTCCTCAGATTTGTCACTATCATGAGCAAGTTTTTTGAGGCGTTAGTCGAAAATAAATTCGTCGAACACCCAATGAAGAATTACTTCTTTAGCAGTATGGCGCGATATACAGCTGACGTTCACTCTACAATGAGGCACATAATTTGTTAGGTTCTTGATGTCAAACACGCTTCGACAACCACAGAATTAGATACCTTGAATGCATTAGACAGGGTGTGGCTCAAAGGTTTGTTATACAAGTTCTCCAATTACGAAATGACGGAAAGTTAGTTCTCGATTATAATCTCCTTCTTAACAAATAGGTTCCTGAATGTAAACCTCCTTAGACCTAGTGGCCGACGCAGACGTACCACAAAGTATCACTCATAGGACTAACCATCCTCTTAATTTATGAAAATATCTAACAATATTCTCAGATCAGAAGTAAGCATCTATGCCGATGATATGACAATACCACAGTTACCTCTGAAATATTTAATGATCGGTGTTTATCAACTGATCTCTCTTCGTTTTAGCGCGAACTACAAAGTGGGGAAAAAACTTTCTGTTACATTCAATGCGTCTAAACCCAAAAATTAGATTCGACCATCATCGATCGAACTCCAAAAGACCGTCAGTCAGGATATATGAATATATTTCGGAGATACAACCTGCTTTGAGAGACGAGTGGAAGTTAAACTCAAACCAGGCCTCAAGTTCATTCCGTATATATGCTATATCGCCAGGAATGCAAATACAATGATCGATCCCATGTACCGGTCTAATAATTACCTGTCTTCATTTTACGTCTATCTACGTTAACAAGAATCAGATCAGGTTAAGAATGTAGTAGTGTATATACAAAAACGGTCATAATTATTAGGCCAGTCTAGTTTAAGAGAAAAAATATTTCATACTATTTTTAGTAATTATTGCTCAGTGGATAATTCTAAACGAAAATAGAATGGTTCTTTTGTTAATACAGCATGTGCATCGAATGATCTGTTCTAGTGTGCAATTTTTGTGCTCTCATCCCCATGCTAGCCTCTTTTTATTGGTTTGCCAAAGCAAAGGCTTCCTGGCCTCCTTGTAAAATTTTACAAAGTAATAATAGCAACAGAACCATTATTTTCATTTAGAATTATCCGCTTGGCAATAGATAGTAAAAATAGCATGAAATACATTTTTTTTAAAGTGGAGGGGCCTAATAATTATGCCCGGTAATGTAGCGTATATAGTAGAACATATATATAAAGTGTGTGCATGTGCCTATATATATATATATATATATATATATATATATATATATATATATACACACATGCGTATACATACATACATATATATATACATGTATATATATATATATATATATACATATATATATACATGTATATATATACACATATATATAAATTCTTGTATATATATGAATACATGTATATATATATAAATACATGTATATATATATATATATATACATGTTTATACATACATGTATATATACACACATGTTTATATATATATATATATATATATATATACAGCTGACCGGAAAATTTACCTGCACTAGGGTATTATTATTTTTGTTGTATTGGTAACCGAATAATTAGTATAATTTTGATGATGTAGTTAGTGTGTTGATTAAAACGAATTGATTATTATTATCTTAATTTTCTAATTTTCTTAGTTTTTTAAAAATTACAATTTCTTATCATTTACTAGTAATATTTAAATTTATTATTAAACTTAATAATTAAGTTTAAACAACTAAATTTAAATAAAATAATTAGGTTTACTTTTAAATCAAAATTTTTGTTTTTTTTAACTTTAAATTTATTTTTTAATTTTTTAATTTTATGTTGTATTATATTTGTTTTGTTGATTGTATAATTAGTATAATTTTGTTCATATAATAGTGTAAGTATTTTGTAATCACAACAGATTAAATATTATCTCTTAAATATATTTTTAATTTTTAGACTCCAGTTTCTTTTACTCATATTGTCTCTTTATTTTCTATTTTCTTTTATTCTATCATCTTTTCTTTCTAATTTAAATTTACTCCTCTGCTCCGTTTTTTGTTTTTTTCTTCTCTTTTCGTTTACGCTTCAAGATACTTAACCTTTCTTTTTAACGCTCTACCTCTCTCTCCCTCTCTCTCACCTAACCCACTTTCTTTACGTTTCAAATGCACGTGTCTACAACCTAGATGTTAGATGGATGTATCTTCGAACTTTTGTTGACATTGGCCGCTACGCGTATCACCTGATTATATGTTGCGTGTATATATGATTGTGTATTAATATGTGCATGTGTTCGCCAAACTGATGTATTTTTCTTAAGTTTTCGCATTTAAGGGAGAAACCGTTATTTTTTCGTTTTTTTTATGATTTTGTGAATCTCATTCGTGTAAAATCCTTTGTTAAATAAAAACGGAAGCTGACAATGGTTCGCCTGAAATAGGCCTGGACTTCCGATTCACCATTAAATAACGTGTTTGTTTTAAGTTTTCTTATCATATATATATATATATATATATATATATATATATATATATATATATATATATATAGCGGGTTCTTCCTCTGAAGATTATATATAAATTGAGTGCATGTGCAAGCGTGTGTATGTGTATCTGTGAATATATATATATATATATATATTCAGATACCCCCCCACACACACACTCGCACAGCCCCACACTTTATGTATAATCTTCAGAGGAAGAACCCCCTATATACTTTAAATTTCTAGAAAACCTCACAAATTATCTCCTTGAACTCCTTATAGGTGTGAATCCAGTTCCACTCAAATAGATTTTCCTACGAACCTCTGCTCCGTGGATGCCACTCACAAAGTTTTTCACCCGATTATTACAATCTTACTCTTTTCTAGTCTAGAGTTAACAGTTTTTTTTTCCTGTCCGTAAAAACTACCTCCTACCTCCTAACTTAAAGCCTAACTCGAGCGACCCACGGGACTTCTTCAATGTCAAACTAACAGCGATAAAAAAAAGCAATATAAAGAAAATTTAAATAAGTATTTCATCTGCATATTATAAAACAAAAAGAGACTTTTTAATTCGGAAAAATCTGGTGTTTTTATTTCACATCACTCATATTTTTTAACACATTCTTATCTGCTTGCGTGATTACATGCTTATACCAACTACCACACCAGAATTGACAATGTCCAGGAGAGCAACGGTCGTGGCTTTCATTGCTTATAGTATATTTTTTCATTGTAGGGAGTAATTATATAACAGATTCTATAGAAATAATGTTACTATAAATGTTGCTTCTCAGATTGACTGAATATAACTATCAAACGAGTTATATCTCATTGATGAAATGAGACTTTTAACTCTGGATAAAGGGTTCTCTTTTTTTTTTCTTTTTTTCGCTGTGGCTTTTGTGGTGCCAAATCCCATAGATTTATTTTTAGATGTCGGTATATTATCATGTATTTAATTATGCTAATTTCTGAATATTTTCCCCGGATTAGCTTCCATTTGTTAATTCGAACGCCGGGTTATGTTCCTATTCAACGACGTTTTCCCAGATCAGAATTTTGCAAACCAATTTGTAAATTGCTGATCATGTATAACTACTTAATCCTTCCCACTACAGATTTTTTTTTATGTCTACATAATGTTATTTTTTTTTTTTGCTTGAAGTTGCGTAACACTAATGTAAAGTACATGAACATTCAATTCAACTGAATTTGGCCTTGTATTTCATTCTTTAATAGAAACCTTCTTAAAGCTTTGCATGTTATATTTGTATGCCCGGTTCACACTCCACCCACGTCTATGGAACAGGTATAGAGGATCATCCCTTGTTCCCTGTTTAGGATGCGATTTCCGGCTTTCTCTTTTCCAAACTTTTCACTTTTCTTTTTTTTTTTTCAATTGGAGTAGATAGACTAAACTATCGCCTGGTTCACACTCCACCCACGTCTATTGAACAGGTGAAGAGGCTCATCCCTTGTTCCCTGTTTAGAATGTGGTTTCCGGCTTTCTCTTTTCCAATCTTTTCAATTTTCTTTTTTTTTTTTCAATTGGAGTAGATAGACTAAACTTTCGCCCGGTTCACACTCCACCCACGTCTATTGAACAGGTTTAGAGGCTCATCCCTTGTTCCCTGTTTAGGATGTGTTTTCCAGCTTTCTCTTTTCCAATCTTTTCTCTTATGTAGCCCCCTGCACATCAGTGTTGGTACCGCCTTGCTCGGGGTGATATGATTAAAAAAAAATTACGCTAAATTTAATATTAAACTCACATAATTATCAGTTAACATGAAACTTTCGTAATTACAGTTAGTTCGTTAAACTCGGAATTTAGTGAAGCTTAAACCTAATAGTTTTGAATTTATCTTAGAGAAATATTGTAAATATCAAGAAACAATAAAATTACACAGATCTGCATTAGAAAATACTTGGTTACTTTAAGAGAATATATTGATATTTACAAACTTTGATAACTGTTTTAATTTTACAAACATATAAACAAATATACAGTATAAAATATTTATAACATTTAGTTAATAATATAATAAAATAGGAAAAATATTAGTTAAACCTATTCAAAAGATGAATAGTAAATGTAATGGTATTAGCAAATATTTCATCGCCTTTCAGTTAATATAATCGGATTTCGAACAATTGGCATTCACATGAAAAGAAACAAAAAAATAACAGAGCTTTCTACTCATTTATTCGAGAAAAAAATTTATAGACGTTTGAAATTAAATTATATACATTATGAATCACCCTGGCAAAATCTAAAACTGACGTATCTCAACAGTTCCATACCGTGGTTATTTCAGTTGATATTATAACAAGCAATTAATATTGTGTCTAATGATCGCAAAATTATTATTTAAGAAGTAGTGATGTAATTATAATAAATTGATTTTATAAAGATTTTAGAAAATTCATTCATTTGAATGATATATTTTTCAGCGACACATGCATTTCAAATAGTAAAAAGATAGGGCTGATTTATGGCTGATATCATTTAAATCTGTGCATTATGAGTGGCAAATTATTGAGAAATGCATTATCAAATATTAAGGATAGAGTCAAGTCGTATATTTATACAGTGACACGTACAATTTCACAGCGGATCACAGAAAATGTTGTTTTAATTATTTATAACACAGCGTGTACCTGTGTGAGTGCGCGTGAAAAAATTAAACCTCCGACAATCTATCTGATTATTAAAACTATCAAGATAAAAATTTGGCAGGAATTCTGGTTAGAGTAAACATACTGATGTAGTTGCAAACTCTGATGTCAAAATCTAACGGCATACACCACCGATAGTCTTATTAAAATTGACGAGGGATGATTTTTCATAGAACAATCAAGATCATAATCGGTAGATATTAATTTCATTTTAATAACTTTATTGAAATGAGATAGTTCTTGAGATCTCTATAAAAAGGGGAAAAATTGAGCTAAACTTTATCATAATTTTAATAGAGTCATTAAGAGCGAGATAAACTCTTTTAATTCACATGTACAGTAGTATTCGGCAATAAATTTACGAAGAAATAAAAGCCGCTAACTCAAAAAGTCATTCCTTATTTCTCATTTGTTTCTTGCTGCCCTACACTGTAATGACCAAACATAATTTAAAACGACATCGTAAGTTCCAACAATTACAATTATGAGACATCGCATACGCATTAAGTCTACCAGTCCCTATAAAACTAATTTAACACTAGTAATGGCAATTGGACATATCCTAAATATTTGACAAGAAAAGAATACATATATTTAGAAAATAAGACATAATATAATCTTATGAGAAACAATGTATCCAACATATGGAGTCGTTATGTCTGATTCGTTCGAAATACGCTACTTATTTATGCGTTTATTTATTTTTCAGACTCAAGACCTCGCTTTCCATAGCGAATAAAAACATAACATTCAGTGACAGCCAAATAATACATGGAGAGAGCAAAATGCATTAAAAAAGAGGAAAAACGACTGAATTTGGTTAAAAGAAAGTCAGATAAATTTAAAGAAG
This sequence comes from Ascarosepion bandense, assembly GCA_037127315.1. NCBI lineage: Eukaryota > Metazoa > Mollusca > Cephalopoda > Sepiida > Sepiidae > Ascarosepion > Ascarosepion bandense. The sequence goes on from JBBBDQ010029484.1 coordinate 313,168, forward strand.
AATAAGGTCAACAGATGATACTACCTTACATCAGTTCTTCCATTTCTGATTTCTGTAGAATTTCTAAAGTAAAGATTACGGACATAAAAATATAGATCTATTATTACTATGATACTAAAAATTATCAATCGGGTCATATACATATGTATTTCTTGTACACACACACACACACACACACACACACACACACACACACACATATATATATATATATATATATATATATATATATATATAAAACCACTACCACTGCAGCCACATGCGACACAAAAAATGGACCTGTTAATTTTCTCGTATAACTCCACTCTGTTAATAATTTAAATGTTCTATGTTCACTGAACATGAAATGTTCATCCTTTGATAATGGTTTTTGTAAGCCGAAAGCTCAGACCTGATAAAAAAAATCAACAATTATTGCGATTTCTTGTCGTCTTTCCATGACAACACTATCAAGCTAATCAGATCATACGAAAGGCTCTTACACAAAATAAATAGGCAGAACTTGTCTATATTATTCAATGAAACCTGTATTAATATATATATATATATATATATATATATATATATATATATATATATATATATATAGTTAAATAAAAGGAAACAAGAGGAAAACTATTTACATCGCCTAGGCGTTTCGTCCTGTGATGGATTTTATCAAGTTAAAAAGACGAAATAAAACACTCACGAAACATTCAAAAACATTAAAAGAAAACATTTAGTGTTAGAATTCCTTCAAATGTACAGTGCAATTTTACGAGATGTTAAAATGGAGTAATATTACCGTTTTCTTTTGAATTTTTAGTATGTATGTTAGTCCGTTTGAGTATCATTTTCGTAAAAAGTGAGATTGAGAAAATCCATCATAGGACGAAACGCGCAGGCGAGTTAAATGCAGTTTTCCCCTTGTCTTCTTTTTGTTTAACCATATTGTCCTTAATTTCAGATCATAACTGAGTGTATATATATATATATATATATATATATATATATATATAGTCATCCGCAGACATATCTGTTTCGCTGTATCACAGCTCATCAGTACGGTTAGATAGCTTTTAACTCAGTATTGAAAGCCGGCCGAATTGGCGTCCGACGGCGATTCTAGCTCTCAGCTATGAGCGCTCGGTAGAAGGAGGCAATATCCAGAAAATGTGATTCATTTTAACTGAAATATAAGATTAAGATACTAATATTGAAGAAATAATATCGTGGAATATGAAATAAATGCTCACTTACACATAAAATTAATGAAAATACAATAATTAAAAAGTTGAACATGTTTTAGATAAGTTTGTTCATCCTCCGGTCTGCGTACCTCTCCAGTTTTTAAAAAAGAACAGAGATTTATATCGTGTTTACAGTTAATGATTGGGTTTCCGGTTGCCTCTAAATTATTCTCCGTTTCTTTTACTTCTCGGGACTCCTGGCGTCATGGTGGCGTTATCACATTGCTTGCGGTGGAACCTGTTACTCGGTAACACTCTACATTGAGTGACACTTTGTTCTTGTACAGCGTGAACATGACGGGATTTTAATGCTCTCTCGTGCTTTATCATAACCTGCACTTGAACTGAAATGATTTTCTCTGATGAAAACAATAATAAATGTTCAATTTCTGTCTAAAGACATGTTTTCTTTATTAAATGGCAAGAATATACGTATATATAATGAAGCTGTGGTCCCTTTAATAGGAGGTATATATATATATATATATATATATATATATATATATATATATATATATATATATAAAGGATATAAGTTGGATGTTTTATAAATCCATTGGTAATATTATATTTCGTGGCTATTATAGACCGCTCCTCCTAAGCGGTCTGTAAGAATCGCAAAATATTTGTTATCAATGGATTCATAAAAACATCCAACTTACGTTCTTTATTATAATACTCTGTTAAATCTTGGCCAGTTCAGTTTAACTTTATTTCAACATTTAATAAAAAAATTTCATAAGGTAGAAAACTATATGCTAAAACCAGCTGAAAGATTTTGAAACATCCAAAGCTATAGCTCGGTCTTCATCATTCTTAAGTTGATAAACTCTTTTCAGCAGCTATCAATCAGTACATCAGCTATTGGCTTGGAGAAACGAAAGCCATATTGCTTTACTGAAAAATACCTTGTGATGATATAGTCTTAAACAATTCTCTATTTATTAGGGCCTCTTCGAATTACTCAAAAACAGGTAGGAGGCAAATAGGGCGATAAAAGTTAGGTCTGATAGTTCGCTTGAGTTCTTAAAAACTGGAACAATATATGAGAACTTCCAGCAGATAGGAAAGCAAGAGGTGTCAAAAAGCTTAAGCAATTAAGAGAGAGAACAATAACCACTTCTGTAGCACACTTCTTATGAATAGCAATAGCATCTGGTCTTCATGCTTTGTGTTGATTATAGCAGAATGCATAGAAGTATTTATATGCTTAACAGAATCTCATATATTATTGGGAAGTTTTACACAGATATATGGATAAGTCATGAGTACAGTATAAATAGAATTTACGCCTGAAAAAGTCAGCTTTGTTATCAGAAAGCATCAACAGCTCAAATCGTTTGAAGAGAAGAGAGATAGAAAAATTACACTTATTTGATACACTATTACAGATCTGCCAGTAATCTTGAAAGTGTTTAGATAAATACGGTGCAAGCATATTATTATCTATTTCGAAAATTCTTTAAAATTTATTAAAACAGGCGTCTAATTTAGAGAAAACTGTCGTGCAGACATAGCATAAAACAATGATCATTGTGAGCTACAACTGTACACCATACCAGTTGATGTTTCACCTAATATTTCAAAGAAAGAATGAAAATATCCATACCGGCATTGAGCCAAGAGGAGACTATAGTCGCACAGTTATCACTTTTCATGTTAAAACTCCCAAACAGCCACTCATATATATATATATATATATATATATATATATATATATATGTGTGTGTGTGTGTGTGTGTGTGTGTGTGTGTGTTTGTGTTACTTTAAACTATGCTTAAACCAACCAAAGGCCCAGAGATCATTCATTTACAGGGTTAATGAATTATTTCGTTCTATACATTATGAGAATATGTAAGATAGACAATTGTTGATAATGGGTTTCATGAATTTAAGGTTGTAGTGGTCAGAAATGCATTATCTATGATTTTTTGAAGAAGAGAGAGAGAGAAAACGTGGACTTGTATAGAAGTAAGTTGCGTATCCGTTATGTAGTGATGTTAATAAATACATCATGAAATATCTTCCATATAACCTTTCTTTGTTTTCCATTGAACTGAAACAAACGGTTCCTCATACATCACACTTTTTAATATAACTGAGATTATTATATATCAAGCTATGAAGTCCTTGATGCATCCTCACAATGTGCGCTTTTAATTTTGATGTATGATGCTTTCTTTAAAAGCAAACACGTAAAGGAACCTAAATATATACCAAATATATTTGTATGTCATCCTGCACAATTATATAGACATAAAAATATGTAAATCGAAAATTTTAGTGATGCAGTAGATAATGTACTGAGAGTATAACAAAATAAAGAGTAGAAAATAGCAAATCTTTTCATTATAGCTTTAAGATATTGAATTTGCCTTAAAGATGAAGGTTACTGAGCCAAAGTACAACAGAAGAAAACTCGTTTGATCTTCTCATCTCTTTCGCTTGAATCGAACTTTGGGCAATTAAATGTCGGAACGTTACCAATGACAATTTGGTTTTCAACCTTTTACAACGATATAGCCTTCTGTTCTGGTTTGTATTTCTGTACTGAAATATACTACTTATTTAGTAACTGTTATTTCTGACTCGATTAACTTAATTGCTCCTTATTTATATTCTCTGTAATTTTTTATTTTATTTTTCGCTTTCATTAATCTGTATGTTATTTTTCATATTACTTTTTTGCATTTTGTTGCTTCTTTGTTTCTTGTTTGCTTTTTGTTTATTTTTGTATTCTTTCTTTTTCCTGCATTTATAATTTTTTGTGTTGTTCTTTCTTTCTTTGTCCTTTATTCATTCAAATTTCAGTTCTTTCATTTCTCTTTGTTTTAATTTTATCTTTTATTCTTTTACATTTACTTTGCTGGATTTTGTCTTTATTTTCTTTCTTTTTATTTTTCCGTTTCTTTATATTTCTTTCATTTTCGTTTACTTTCTCTGTTGTTCCTTCCTTTATCTCCCTTTTTTAATGCTTCTGCTGTTCAAGCTACCTGATATAGTTAAAATAATCTAAGATATTTTATATAATCTTGTCGAAAATAGTATTTTCTCTCCATTTTTTTTTCATGTTTTACTAATTTCAATCTACTTTTTAATTTTATCCTCTTATTAATTATCACAACTTCCGCCTGCATAATATTATGTATATGCCCCTGTCAGAAAATTTAACCAAACTCAAATCCCTAGATCACAAAATCGGTGAGTAAATGCTTTCTGATTTTAGTTAGTTGAGAGAAATACTAAACATTTTAACATTTCGCTCCTTCAATAACAGTTATGATATACATCTACACAATAATAAAGTGCGCATCTCCCCATTATCGTGATATTCAGTAATTTTGTTGTTTTGCTAGTTTTAGAGCTCTTGAGATTATTTTGTTTTTTAATCATTTCAAAAAAAAGCAAGGCAATGAAGTAAATAAGATGCAAGTAGAAAACTAATTGTGAAAGAATATGAAAACAGTAAAAGTATTATTAAGGTGAATGAACAATAAAATAAAATTAATTAAAAGAGATAAAATACCGATTGACATTATATTTAAATTTTTGTAGGTCAATGTTTACTGGGAAGCAAAAAGTCGCAAGAGATTTCCAGAAACAAAAATTGCGAGAAAATAAACTGTTACCATATAATCTACCGTTACATCTTGCAATTTCAATGTAATGTGATTTATTTTCTGCGTTTATATTCTAATTCTCAACGTACAAAAAGAGAAAGCTCATCTTATCAATTACCATGAAAATATTGACTGAAAGAGCGCAAGAAAATTACGTTACTATGATGACTAATCTCTATTGTGGTATGGATTTTTGCTGCAAATTTTTCAAATGGTGAAACTAACGAATATAATTTATCAGAACGTTTGTTATGGAAATAATCACAATAGAAAGTGGTTGTTATTAGCTACATGATAGCTTTACTCTGCTAAAATAAATAATAATTATTTTAATTTTAATTTAAATTCATACTTTTTTTGAGGTTTCTAAGTAATTTTCATCCATTTATTTCATTTTAATTTGTATTGTTTAGTTTCTTTGTACACACTGCGAAATGAGTTACTTTCTTAGTACATTTCCTGCGACATGATGTAAGAAGACATCGTCACTAAAATGTAGAGACTTATGTATTGTTATGGATTTTTTTTTTTGTCATTTAGTCTAGGTTACTGTTTCTTACTTCAAATTTAAGAAGCAACTAATGTATCTGACAATGAAGAAATTTAAAGTATTTATCCATTTAATTGCGTTACTGCTGCACAGTTTGAGGTTTAGTATTTTTTTATGTATTTCTTTCTTAAACAACACAGCTATATTAAATTCATTTTATTGTTTATATATGCTTCTAATACAACTTTCTCCTTACTGGGGATACATATTTCTCATTTACAATGTCCAATACTATACAGAGTTTTTGGTTAGGAATTTTATAATGTTCATTTTATTTTTACCTTATTTGATGCAGAATACGAAATATACCATATATTTTAAACGAGACCAGAGGTAAAGGTGAATTTTTGTTCAGTTATTGAGTCTACTGAGAGAGTTTTCTTTTGCTGGCCAACTTATAGCATATGATAATTTTCTTGATATTTTCATAATGTATATATTAGTTATTTTAACTAGTTATAGTGCATCACTTTTTATTTGAATTGAGCCAGTGTTTAAATCCCTGGTTCTTGTAATTTCTATCCCCATGTTGTAATATATTTTTATTGATATTACTGAAACTGAACTCTTCGACATTTGCATCTTTCACCCAGATCAAGATGGTTCTATCTCATTTCCTTCACACAGATTTGAGACAAAACATGTTTCTGCACAAAGGAGCCGATCAAAGCATGAATGTCACTTGCGCATTCCAAATATCGTCAGGAATAATCAACGTGTCTAGCGAGATATAAAATATAAGTCATTATTGTTATTATTATTACTATTATTATTATTTTCCTTTTTGTAATAATTCACTATAGCCTTATCTTTGATAACTCCACACTAAAATGAATACTATGCGATTTAATTTTATTTTTGTATTCAAATCTTATTCGTTTTTTTATTATCCCAAATACTACAAAGTCTCTTTCATTGTTATGTGCATATTTTTATCAAAAATTCCTTAATCTACCCCATCTTTTCTATATAGTTGGCTCTTGTTATGATCAATATTATCGTATTATTTATATTATCTAATTTGTTTCTCTTTTTTGTAACTCCCTCTCTTCTCTCACTCGCTCTACTTGTTTTTTCTAAACTTTATTAACGTTATTATTTGCTTCTGATTCTGCACAAAGCCGGGTATTGAAATTCTCATGGTCTATTTCTCCTGACCGTATCGGAGTGGAGCCAAGAGCAATTCTCTGAGTCGACTGCATTCATTTAGCACTGCTCGAAGCAGACAATTCTCGCGAGTATATCGCATCAGAGGATATGGGTTCTTGGAGCGGTTTGCTTTCAACTTGTTCTTTGACATAGTCGAGTCTCATGTGAGAAAAATAAGTTGAGCGATAAAATGTACACAAGGAAATATAAGTGGCGATGTTTCGGCTGATTTATTACAAGACAGTTATTAAGATCACTAACTAGAGAAGTTCGAAAAACCTTTTGAGAAAAAGCACTTGCCCAGTGGGATGTTAGTTTGATAAAAGAAGCATGATAAGAAGTAGAATGTAGATAAATATAAGGCTGAAATACGTGAAAGATTAATATATTTATGTATAATTATTAACAAAAAAGTTTAAAACAAATGTGTACACGCACATCAATACACTTACAGACAAAATCGTTCGCAACAAGCAACACACACAGACGCACACACACGAATATATATATATATATATATATATATATATATATATATATATATAGAGAGAGAGAGAGAGAGAGAGAGAGAGAGAGAAAGAGCCTGATCGATAAAGTGTCGCTTAAATTACTCAAAAATCAAAATCATGCTGCCATGACATATATATATATATATATATATATATATATATATACGCAAAAATATTTTGAATGATTGCATACGGATGGGAAATAAATTCAGCAGGTATGCAAAAATTAGAAATGGCCTAAGAACCAAATGAGGTTCCTCACCGGGTCTATGTTACTTGTACATCGAAGATAATATCCTTGGTTGGATTCGTCATTAGCACCTACAGCCAAAACAAAATCAGATACGTGGATTACACAGTGCTAATAGCAGATACGAAAAAGAAAATGCAAGAACACTTACAGAAGGTAGCAAGAGAAAGCGAGAAGAAAGGAATCATTATTTACTTCAAGAAAACCGAGTGTATTTTTATTAACATAAAGAAGATCTTAAATATATGCTAAATATATGTCGGAGAACCGAAAAGAAAAACGAAAACTAAATAACCGAGAAGCTTCTGACAAAGGAAGGAAAGTGCGACATTGAAATCCGAAGACGCATTGGTATTCAAAAGCTAACCAAGGTACTGAGAGTCTGGAAAATCTCAGTGAAAAAAAAAAAACAAAAAACAAAACAAGTATGTGATATTTTTCATTGTCTATAGCAGCGAATTTTGAACGATGTCTTCAAGGATGAAAAAGAGTCTCGAATCAGAACGAATGTTGTTCAACTGAAGGATGCTGAAGATACCATGCACCAAGCAGGTGAGCAACGACGAGGTGTTGGAAAGGATGCAAACGAAGAAAAAATTCATACTTAACAACAGGAAGAGGCAGGTATGGTTTCCAGCGAACGTAATGAGGACGGATGATCTGTGGAATTTTATACACATGTGAAGGATAAAAGTAAAGAGAGTTAGGGAAAGCACTGCAAGACATATTTGATAGAAGTGATCAAATGAGTGGCGGAGCGGGGTTTGGGAGACATACCAAGACAGAAATGTTTAAGAGCGACAGGAAAAAAAGGTAACTGAAAGTAAATGATCACCTATATCCTGAAGGGTCAGGGTATGCGTAGAAGAACAATGTTATTCATATATGTATTAACTTCAACTATGACCTTCATATGACTTCGGAATTTCCTGCTTCTCTTCCAGTCATTCTCCCTGTTTACGTTAGTGAAAGATACCATAATAATTGACTTCATTTCATATATGGTGGTACAAAAAGACTTGTTGCTCTCTTGTTCAACTGCTCCATTACATAATAACCAAGGGGTGTGGAAATTAGGTGGCCTGTTGTAAGGGGTGATGTTTTTGCAGAAACCGATTTGCAACAATGACTGGGTTTGCCTGCTCGTGCAGCTTTGTGCCGTGTTCTGTTGCCTGGTATAGAACTTTCAGCAGCCACCTTCTTGACACAAGGCCATAATGTAAACCTCCATGTTTATTTTTAAGCTCTCACCAGCAAATGTGGGATATTTATCTTAACAGAACGATCACAAGTTTTACTCCTTATGAATCCTCTTTAAACTCATTATTTCAACCCAAGAACTCTAAAATATTTGATTTTGAGATTTTGGAGCGAATACCAACCAATAGAGCATACCGTTTACAAATTTCTGAATGAGTAAATTGCCTGACGACACGCTTTTTTAACAGATATTACTCAATTGCCTCCACCGTAGTGCTCAGTCGACAAAATCAAAGACAATTAAAACAGCCGTTCGTGAAATTAAATATATAAGTTGGCAAATGTTTTCCCATCGTACCCACATACCATATATATATATATATATATATATATATATATATATATATATGAGACCGTAAGAACATATGTTAAGAATCAGCCACTCAGAGTAGAATTAACTCCTATAGAGTTACAAGCAAGTTCAACGATTTCGTTCCTTGTACTTTCGGTGACATTCGTCCGGAGAAAAAAATATTTTTGCAGGAGGGCGTGCCAGCTATTAGAGTGGGATGATATTAAAGAGGGAAACAAAAGAGGGGGATTAGCGTCCTCTATATGACCGTACGGGATGAAGTGAAAAAAAATTGGTTTATAAAGGGTGGCTTGATTCTTCACACCTTTCTCAAAACGGGAATAAACAACACTAAATTTGAAATACGACTTGAGTATTTATGTTTTGAGAATATGTAATTTTATAAAAAATATTGATTCTAAGAGTAGAATACAATCCCGGTCAAACTGTGGTAAACGATACTCTTGCAGGATGCAGGATTTCATGGAAGCCAAAGAATTTGGACAATTGACAGAGAAGAGCCGGAATGATAAATAGATAGACCACATAGTACTGACTGGAATTTACATCGTTCTTCGATACCTTCCGACAAAGCCCTTGTACTAGATCTTTTTTTTTTTTTTGTTTATAAGCGTTTCACCCCGAGCAAGGCATGTCACTGACACTACTGTGCAGGGGGCTACGTAGAGTGGAGAAAGGCTGATTAAATATAGGAAATAACAGAGGGTGGGTGATAGGCGGGTGAGGATACCGAGATGAGGGTTGGGTAGATGAGAGTGTTGTGAGAATAGTTGGGAGTTAGTGTGATAGGAGGTGTCTATTGACCCTACATTTAAACACCTAGAGATTGTAACTGTCGGGAAAGCAGATTTGTGGAAGGGAGTTCCACAGGCGGGAAGCGCGAGAAAATAAGCTGTTGGAGTAGAATTTACGGTTACATCTTATTTGTTTAACTGTAAAAGGGTGGGACCTAGTTGCTAATCTAGTATCTCGTGTAAATTCGTGCTTAGGCGGCAACAGTGATCTAAGCTCATCGGAGCAGAAGCCATGAAAGTACTTGTAGAAGAGGCACAGGGAAGCTACATCACGCCGGTGTGAGAGCGGCTGCAGCCGGTCTGCCAAGTCAGTATCAACCACGTTACAGATCCTCCTTTGTATTTTGTCAAGAAGCCCAAGGAGAGCAGCAGGGGCACCCGACCAGATATGGCAGCAATATTCAATACACGGGCGGATGGTAGATTTGTATATGTGCAGAATAGTTTCAGGTGGGAAAAATTTCCGGGCCCTGCACAGGGAGCCCACTTTCATAGCAGCAGATTTGGCAATGTATTCAATATAGTAATTCCATTTGAGGTCCGCCGAGAGTGTAAGGCCAAGGAGGCGTAGTATTTTACTCTCTGGGAGGCTAGCCTGTCCCATGCTAATGGGAGGTAGATGCGATTGTCTATGGTGGTTAGTAGATAACAGCTTTGTTTTGGAGGCATTGAAATTTACCAACCATTTCCTACCCCAGGTCACTACGGATTGGAGGTCCCTTTCAAGTGCGGCAGCGAGGTTCACTTTGTCGTCCAGACCTGGTTTCTGATCGATGCGGGAGTAGATTGTTGTGTCGTCGGCATACATGCCAACTTGGGATCTAATGATGTCGGGGAAATCATTAATGTAGATCAGAAAGAGCGTGGGACCTAGGATAGAACCTTAAGGGACGCCCGCGTTCGTCTGGTAGTTTTGGGAGGCATGCCCATTTAATACCACCTTTAATGTGCGGTTAGAGAGGAAGGACTGGATGAGGTCAAACAGATGTCCAGTTATCCCATAGCTCCGCAGTTTGCACAAGAGGCCAGCATGCCAGACCCTGTCGAATGCTTTGGAGATATCCAAGTCAACGGTTCGGGCTTTACCATTCTTGTCGAGTGCCTGGTATATGTACTCGGTAATGGTCGTTAGCATATCAGCAGTAGACCTGGTGAAGCGAAACCCATACTGTTTGTCAGAGAGAAGCTCGTTGGTCATAAGGTGCTGAATCACCTCGGCGTTGATAATGGCTTCGAAAACTTTGCCAAAGATTGGAAGGAGACTAATAGGACGGTAATTGGCGTGGTCTGAGGGTTCGCCAGAATTCTTAAATATAGGTACTACGCAGGAGGACTTCCAACAGGCAGGAAAGCAGGAAGCAGATAGGCAGAGGTTATAGAGTTTAGAGAGGACAGAGGAGAGTTCTGGGGCACATTTCTTCAGTACTATGACTGGGATTCCGTCACCGCCGCTCGCTTTGTGTGGGTCAAGTTGCACAATTATCTTGGCGACCAGCGAGGGTGAAATGTGGACGTTATTTAGTTGAGCCTTAATTCTGGGTGGGAAGTCTGGTGTAGGTATTCCTAACGAGGCCAGTGTCGAATTGGTTGAGAATCTACGGGCAAAGCATTCAGCCTTGTCGGCTGGGGAGGTGAGAACTTCAAATTCATTGATTAGTGGGGGTATTGAAATCTTGTTCCTGCTGAGCACGCTTTTGCAGAGACGCCAATAATCTTTGGAGCCAAACTTAGAGGATGCTATGCGTTGCCTAATTCTGGTAGCAAACGCCCTCTTGGCTTCGTTCAGTACTTTTTACACTTGTTCCGTGCTGAGCTGAAAAGGCGCCTGTTTTGGTTCGACGAGCAGCTTCGATAGAGCCGGAAGAAATGCTTCCGGTGGGCAATAGCGGCCGAGCAAGCGGGTGAGAACCAGGGGGACGAATTAGGTTTTAGTTGGAATTTTCTGGCAGGGATAAAAGCATCGATGCCAGCCTTAACCCAAGAGGAGACTTCGGAGGCACAGTCTTCGACAGGAAGATCAAAGACGTTGTTCCAGGGGACGTCGCAGAGGAAGTCCCTGAACGAGTCCCAGTCGGCTCTTTGGTAGCAGTATGATATTCTGCTGGTCTGGTTTTCTTGGGTAGAGTTAGTGCGGATTGATATGTTTACGGAGACTACGGCGTTGTCAGAGTTTCCAAGGGGGCAGAGTTGCCTGGTAGTGGAGGAGTCTGGGATGGAGGTAAAACAAAGCTCGAGTAAAGAGTCCCTTCCGTTAGGTTTTTTTAGAGAAACGCGTGGGGAAGTCCACCACTTGCGTTAGAGCTTGGGCTATTGAAAAGTGCATGGTGCGGATCCCAGCAAGGTCGGTGGCTGAGTTTTCAAGCCACTTGGTGTGGTGGGCGTTAAAATCGCTAAACACAAATATATGGGCAGATGGGTGAGAAGAAATCTGTCTGAGACCAAAACGTAAAAATTTAAATTGCTTCTAATAGAATCAGCAGACGACGATGTGTATCCTAGTATTATTTGATTTTAAGTAGGAATGGGTGAAACCCCTGTATACAATAATTCAATTATAAAACAAATCATTGTTACATTTTTAACCAGAATTAATTCTTTATTTCATAGGATCTTTTTTTTTTTTTTTTGTTGATGTTGTGTAACTACCAGTTGGTGTACGAGCCTTTATTTCAAATGTGCAACATCAGCGATCTTCTCAACCACGGAGATCAAAAGCACAACATAGCAGATGTTGGATTGCTCATGAACAGTCAAATGCGAGCTAAGTCGAATGGAACCGTGATACCAAAACGAAACCAACGGTAAAACAAGTGACGTGTTAATGAGTGAGGTTTAAGCAAAATGGCCACCACGGTGGTTTGATGGAACATAAATTCCAACTCAGGTGATAGTGTTAAAGTATTATTTATTATTGACTATATGATTTACGTCAATCAGAGGAACCCCCGTAAGACGTAATGGAAAAAATCTGGTGCTCCCGCCGTGGAGGATTCTTTTTAAAACCTCTCGAATGAGCCAAATAGGAAACGTAATTTTCACAGTTTCAAAACCATAAAATAGGGATATTGCCCAAATATGTCCAAAAATCTATGTTTGGGTTAGCAGGAATATTTGTCGATTAAAAGTTACACACACACACACACACACACACACACACACACACACACACACACACACATATATATATATATATATATAAAGGTATGTGTGAGTGTCTGTATCATTAAAGAATTTAAAATATATTGATATGTAGATCAATCTAACAAATTAAATAAACATGTATAAGATTGTACAGTGAGATTAGAATTAATATTAGATATTTCAGCAAAAAGAAAACAAATGATAAAATACTATATAGATTTATAGACGTAGAAATCTGCGCTCTCATCTAGTATGAAGGAAATAACTACACACAAATAACACACGGTCCCTTCTCACACACTCTTCTAATTTTAGTGGAATATATGGGAATTATTCATTTATACACGGTAAATTTTACAATCGAAGTAGGTGCTTTGTTTACAAGCGGCAACCTTATTCTCTTCATTTACATCGATTTTTACGATCCACATTTCTTTCTCTCATTTGACTCTGTTATTTTCCCATAGCTGTCATTAGTGATCTGATAGAACACAAATCTCCTTGAAACATTTCAGTTATTTGTATTGAATAGGGGAGCAATCTCTGGAGACATTCGATTAGGGTAGCAAATGTGAAAATGATAGAAACTATGGCGGTTAGAGAGTAAGTTGGTTCAAGAAAATGAAAGACGTAGAAAACGCTAAAAGTAGAAATGATTAAAAATGGAAAAGGAAACGTGCACATGAAAAACGAAAAAAACCAAAAACAAAAAAATAAACAATAATACATAGTTATAAACTCTGATAAGGCAACTTTCTCAAAAGCTGTACCTGGAACAAGAATTCATTAACCAGTAAAATATCGTACACAATGTGCATAAAACCGGCAAGCGTATTCGTATCAACGTATATATTAGAGTAAATCATAAGGTAATATATTGTGCATTATATATAATCTTAAAGAAAGTGGCTTCATTGTAAAACCCCAAAGAAGATCCTATTAATATTAAATGTTAAAAACTAAATATAAAAACTGTTTCAGTCAGAAGGTTAAATGTAAATCAAAATTATTTTTTTACATATAAAAATATTCTAAATTTATAATCGAAGGATCTCTTCTGCGAATTGAATTCGCTTCATCGACAATATTATATTATGGAAAATATTGTTTTAGCCTGTGGGTACAGAAACCGAATGTAGGCTTGCAACCGAATAGAAAACCCGTAGCTAATAGAAAGAAAGAAAGAAAGAAGTAGATAGTTAGGAATTATTTTAAATTTGCCGATAGAAAAAAATGAAGGTCAGGAAGGTATGGTTTAGATTTACAACTCTCAGCGATCTTTAATATTACGGAACTTACATAAATCTGTATAAGTGTGTGTCTGGGGGTAATGAAACCTGAAGGTAAAAGGACAAAGAGCAAAGGAAAAGGATAAACGTATCGAGAGAGAATGGAAAGAAAGTAAATAATATAGAGAAAGAAAGAATAGAGGAGAAAGGGGAGAAGGAAATTAATCAGTTATGTATTAGATTATTAGAGAGAAGAATACGCAGACGAAAAGATAGACAAAGAGATATATTGAAAAATAAAAATAAAATGAAAGCGAACTTTTCTGGTCTGTGTCTCTTTTTCCAATTTTCGTTTGAAGAACCTTTTCAAACTAAAGCAGAGCCTGATTTTCATAATTTTAATTATTCTAGATTAACTTGTTTTAGTATTTTTCTTCTTATCAACAATATAACTTGAGAATAATTTTATTTATATATATATATATTTGATAATATGTATTATCAAATAAGTTATATTATTTATCCAATTAGACATTTACATCAAAAGTAATAAAGTGTTTATGTCCGCTTAATTTTTTTATTCAATATTCATTTATATTATATATCATTTACTTATAGTAATAATAAATTTTCTATTGTTCCTTGTATTCCCGAAGTAAATCTTTAACGTAGATCAGTTTTATCGCAACAATAGTCATATATACCGGTTTATTTTTGTTACTACTGCTACGCGTTAACTGTGACTTTTCATGCATCTCTATACAGAGGTGAATGAAATATATTTGAGAAATATTCAATATAATCATTTTACTTATTGTTAGGAGATTGCAAAGATTATATTGAATCAATTTCTAGACCTGAATGAATGCTTGAATTTGTTTTCCTGGACAGAATGTATATCACACAATCATGAGTCTATCATTTTTTCTTGCATTGTGTATCACATCTGTTCTGGTGCTTCTGCTAAGTAACTAGATATTATTGACACAATCACGAAAAATATGTGTACGTTTGTTATGGTGCTCTTTCTATAAGAATGGACATTTCCTCCGTCAACAAATGATAACCAGTGTGATTCCGAGAACGCAGCTGTAAGACAGTCGAGACGCAGCGTAACTATACCGTTCGGACTTACACTTCTATTTGCTAAATACTAACACTCGTACTTGCATTTATGTCCTGTTATTCTAACACAAAGTTTGAACCTAATTTTTTGTTTATCGTGTCTTTCTTTTCTTAAACAGACCATTATTTTTTTAGTTAACATTTTAAATAGAAACGTAAGTTCTATGATAAAATGTCTTCTTTTTCACAACTCGCCTGTGCTATTATGTTACATTGCAATCAATTACGTTATTCAAAAATGTAAACGGGTGGTCATTCGTTTTCAT
This sequence comes from Ascarosepion bandense, assembly GCA_037127315.1. Classification (NCBI taxonomy): domain Eukaryota; kingdom Metazoa; phylum Mollusca; class Cephalopoda; order Sepiida; family Sepiidae; genus Ascarosepion; species Ascarosepion bandense. Next base: position 328,603 of record JBBBDQ010029484.1, read on the forward strand.
TTTATTCCCTCATACCACTATATTTTAATCAAATTATTTCACACTTAGTAATAATTTGTTTATTATTGACTATATCGCTTTGATTAGTGTCAGATTGGCAAAAATTAAAAGGATAATATTGGCTGAATTATTAATTAATGCTGTGTTCATACAGTACGTGTAAACATATAAAGGATAGATTTTTGAAAAAAGTTTAGAATGTATAGCGTGGATAATACTCTAAAAATTTCTACTTATGAAACATCAACTACTAAAATGTAACGTATTATTAGAAATAAATTATATACAACATAAATTAAACAATCATGGGCACTGAGGAAAAAAAGTTTGTAAGCATTTCTCTGCTTTTACAAGTAGCCACCTGTTCACTGCAGTGATCTGTCATAAGTTCACAAATCGCTTCTCCTAGATAGTGGTGTTGGGAAGATGCCAATATGTGGCCTACCGAAGCTAACACTTAATGGTGTGCGACTCACACACGATGAACACACAAAGGCAATTTGGCAGGAAAGACATGAAACCGGTATCAACCCAATAGTCACGGATGTATTAGCTTACATCAAGGATCCTCAAGTGTACACATACTTCTCTTCTTCAAGGTTCAGAGAAAACTAATCAGACGTGTACACAGACATGAATGTGATGTAGAAACACGCTTTGTTTCGCGTAAGCTTGTACAGACAGATATCGATCGTCATACATATAAATTACCAAATAGGGATACAGATATTTAGGCACAAAGACACGCCAAATGCTACCACTTTAGACTCAAATGGTGGTATAGGAAAGTTTGTATTTATACGTTATAGATAGTAACATATATATATATATATATATATATATATACATACATATAAACACATATATATGTATATACACAGAAAAATTAATATATATATATATATATATATATGAATATATATACTTACACACATATACATACAAGCACTATATGCATTTCTCTCTCTCTCTCGATATATATATATATATACACACACAAACACACATAAAGATACAAGTATATTTACGTATATAGATGTCTACATATATATATTCGATGTAATTATAAGTATATCTGAACAAATATTCAAATATGTTTCATATATATATATATATATATATATATATATATATATACACACTGACATGTTCATATAAAATGCGCATATATAGATTCATAAATTTTAACATCACACAACCTGTAAAACGTTATGGTCGTATAATTAAACACCATAAACTACAGCTGTTCCAGCATTGGTCGGTCTAGTGTGAGTTCGTGTTGTGGATTCCGGGTGAGGAACCACACAAAATAATGAACAACAACACAGAGATTTGAGATAGAAAAATAGGTTATATTAAACGTAAATATACAAACATAAATGACGGTTAGTAATCCAGAAATATGAGTATATATATATATATATATATATATATATATATATATATATATATATATACAAGTTTTGAAGTGAATCCGAGCTGGAAATATTATATCTGTGTAATATCCATCTAGCGGAGTAGAGCTCAGAGCTACAGTGGCGACTGACGCGGTATTATCTGTGTAGCTTCGGTATCGTTTGGTAACTTACGGATCAGTCACTGTTCTCTTTATGACTGGAATAAAACAATCAAGTGAAAACAGTCGCGTGCAACCAAAGCTTATCTTCCATCAGTTTCTTTTCTCGCTCTTCCCGGATGCGTAACTTTTTCTGAGTTTTTATTACCCTGATAGGTACTATCTCCAAAGTTTAAATGCAACGTAAGTTGTTGCTTCTTATTTTCTTGATTGCAGTACTTCTTATTTTACACTTTGTTACCACGCAGCTCTCTTTACACCATTGTACTCGTCCTTCTCTTGCCCATTTTCCGACTCCTACTGTGACCTGTTCTTCTTTCTCTTAATTCTCTTATTATGTAACCTCATGAACACTAGTATCAGTTCTGCTTTGCTTGGGATGAGACGCTTATAAAACAAAATGCGAAAACAAATAACACTAAACATGAATTAAGAAAAACATGTGATTTAAACAAAAACAGAGACCAAAATATGAACTACGGATTGGAGAGAATCAAAATCATAGCGATAATAAACTCACGTTACTATAAATTTTACGTAATAAAATTAAGACGGTATGAAAATTGTGATTAAGAAAACTACGACAGTATGAAAATTGGAAAAAAATAAAATCTCTTCATTTTAATAATGTAGATGAATAAAGTCAAGTACGTACAAACATTGGATAGAAAATATCAGGTCAGTAAAATAATAGAAGATAATGAAATCATATCATTTGGAAAATTGGAGATGATAAACCACGTCAGCATAATAATCGGAAATAAAAATATAACGACCGTATAAAAACTGAGATAAGAAATATCACGACATCCTAAAAATAGGAGGTATTAAAACTGGAGAGATAAAATCGATTAAGTATAAAAGTTAGAGATAAAAAAAATAAGGTCAGTATAAAAATTAGAGTTCTTAAATCACGTAAGTATAAAAATCGGGATAAAAATCATTTTAGTATGAAAACTGGAAATATCAGCAAACAGAGTAACCCACAGTGCCAACTACAAGTGAGGGATACGAAAATCAAGCAGGTAGAGAAAATTAAACACCTGAAAAGAGTACGGAACGGACGACATTGAGATCCAAAACGTATTGCTATTCCAAACGCTAAGCAGTGTATTGAGAAATAGAAAAATTTCGTTGGAAGCTGGATAATTATATGAATTCTGTCCTCTTATATGATAATGAATACCGCAAAATCTCATCAAAGTTAGAGGAAATATCTGAAGCAGCTAAAATAGGTTTCTACTGAAGGATGATGTGTATACATTGGACCGAAAATTTGAGCAATTTCTAGGCTTAGCTGAAGATGAAAACGAAAAGAAAATGAGAAAAGAGTGCTCAGAGTATCTGATACAGAGAGGAGATATAGAAGGAAACAGAAACAGGAGAAAGCAACGCATGACATACTTGATGAGCTTAAGAAAGTAGATATCAGAGTAGGGCTTGGGAGAAATAGCAAGAGAAAAGGTGTTTAGAGCTACAATGGATGGGGAAATGTGGAGGGCATGATCGCCTACATGTAAATGTTAGAGACAATAAAATCATGTCAATTTAAAAAATGGAGATAATGAAATCATGTCAGTTTTAAAATGTGAATATATGAGATGTGCCTTAACCGAAGATGGAAAATGTGACACCAACGTCCGAAGGTGAATAGGAATGACAAAAACACCCCAGAAATTTTAAGCAAATGAGCTTTTCTGAGATAGGAATGCTGCACAATCTGATCGTAGAATTCGGAGGCAACATAAATGTATGGACTCAGAAGTACGCTGGAAATAAGATGGGTTGAAAATGGGAAAACGAAAAAATTTTAAGGAATATGAAAACACAAAGGCCACTTATATTGGGATCAGAAAGAAAAAGTTGAACGCTCTAGGATCAATATCGACGAAAGTGGGATTGGATAATTTTACGCTCATAAGGCATACTGAACTTAAGAAGTACTGGGCGTAATCATAGACGGAAATTCATAGTCATCCACGTCCTGAAGAGACATTGCACAATGTAAAAGAAAAATATAAAAGATATTAATCAGGATATGAATTAGACAGTATTACAAAATGAATATTTCATGGCATCATGAAATTTTCACAAAGTATTGTTGCATTTATTTGTTCGATCTACAGAGCGAACTCAAATACAATTACAAAAATGAGATATCACGAAGTAAATAAGTGTTATATTAATTAAATACTGCTTTTTGATCCTTAAAAAGCAGATTCACTGGGAAAATCTATATATTGATTCAGACGATGCTGTATTGGATAATCGTGTTTGAAATAGACGACTATTCTCTTTAAATACGTGTATCAACTTTAACAAATTTTTAAATATATGAATTTCAGAAAAAGTAAATTCTGTTTCTTAAATAATTGTACTATTTTAAAGAAATTTCAAATGTTATATCTAATTTCTTTTGAGAAATGACACTTAAAAAGTCTATATAATAGTATTCTTTCTATAGCTGTTACCCCCACTTTGAAATATTGCGAAATATTGATAATTTAATTTTTGTATTGCATCATATGTTATGATGCAATATGAAAGTCGGTTCTCTGTGTAGGGCAGGGAAGTTTTTTCCGTCTAAATCTATCCTGCACATTTATAGATCTATCATCCGCCCGTGCATTGAATACTGCTGCCATATCTGGTCGGGTGCTCCTGCTGTTCTCCTTGGGCTTCTCGATAAGGTTCAGAGGAGGGTCTGTAATGTGATAGATACCGACTTGGCAGACCGCCTGCAGTCTCTCTCCCACAGACGCGACGTGGCTTCCCTGTGTCTCTTCTATAAATACTTTCACGGCTTCTGCTCCGATGATCTTAGATCACTGGTGCCCGCTAAATACGAATTTGAACGAAGATACTAGATTAGCAACTAGATCCCACCCTTTTACAGTGAAACCGATAAAATGCAGCCGTAACTTCTACTCCAACAGTTTCTCTCCTCGCACTTCCCGACTGTGGAATTCTCTTCCACACGATTGCTTCCCCGACGGCTACAATCTCCAGGATTGTCAATAGACACCTCCTAACACACTAACCTGCTCCCATTCTATCAAACACTCTTCCCATCTGCCCAACCCTCATCCTCGCTATCCTTACTCATCTGTCACCTTCCTCCTGACATTCCCTATGTCTAACCACCCCTTCTCTTTACCTTCCCCTATGTAGCCCTATGCGCAATAGTGGCAGTGGAATGCCTTGCTTAGGGTGAGATGATTAAAAAAAAATATGTGTATGAAATATTCACAGAATACTCTGGAGAATTTAAATCATCTTTTTCTAAAATATTATAGTCTATTGGAAACAAAACTGTTCTAAATATTAAAATACAAAAACTCAATCAAACTGATATTATTTATTTTGAAAATATGTTAATTGCTTTTGTAAATAAAATAAATTAAGGACACTGTTGTCTTAAGAATACAAACCTTTTGATATATAATGCGTTTTTGTAATAATTTATTCAGATATAAAATATATTAACGAGAATAACTTTTAAATCTTTTAAAATTCTGTATTAAATACACCGGTTAGAGCATATTAAGTAAAAACTATATTAAATAATCAAATGCAAAATTTTAGTACATTTCAGTAAAAAAGTCTTTAAGCAGAGTAAATATTATTGTCTTCTTGTGTTTCAGCGTGCCGATGTTTGTGAAGACAGTCGTCTATACACCTCATTATCAGAAGAAAATAGAAATAGCTATAGTAAATTTAAACTCAGTAGCCAAAATTCACCCATTACATTATGTCGAACATTTTTCTAATTTTTTAAGATTACTGGGTACTTAGAATTTATATAAAAAATTCGTTCACGTAATACTCCCCACAAAAATTTTCTAGATATGTCTCCTGTAATGTGATTAAATAAACTCTTGCTGTCATTTTCGCTGTCAACACCTTATGGTGTTTATAACTTCATCCGTGTTGAAAATGCAATTCTGTGATATTTTAAAGTAAAAATTACAAATCAGTTTAAGTAAAGGCAATAATTAGTCACTGAACTGGGGTATTTTTTCAATCGTTTCACTACAAGCAACTCAGTAATGCCACTAGTGATGCTAGGGGTTATATAAAAAGAGAGCGAAATGTTCCGTCCATATAGAATGTGTAAGAAAAGGATGAGAATAATGACGTGAAGACAGTTACGGGAGAGTAAAGTGAGAAAAAAGAATCATGGCGTATTGGGGAAAATGAGAAGAAATGATGGAAATCTAGAACATCAGAAATAGTGATTGACAATTTATTTACATTTTTGGAGATTATAGAAATCTGCGAGAAAGGAAGCTATTATAGTAGAAGAGGTGGTTACATGTAATTGTTTTGACAGTAAATGTCCTGTACTTTGTTGCCAGTCTAGTTGCTCGAGTAAATTTGTGTAAAGGGAGCACCAGGGTGTTAAGATCTTTGGAGCAAAAGCCTTAAAATTATTTGTAAAAGAATGGAGCCATATCTCGGCAGTGAGAATGTAACTGATTTCGAGAATTTGGCATCAATTTAAATTTGTCACAAATAACCTAAATACTATGACTCCATAGATTCTATATTTTGAATTTTTCTACAATATCTAACTGAACAAAGAAAATGAACCAAGGATATTATAATAAGGATTAGATTAGATTATTTTGATTTTTAATTTTCTTCTTCTTCTATCTGCCCCGTCCCTTCAGGCCGTAGGCGATCATGGTTCTCCACGTCTCTCTATCCTTTGTAGCTCTTATGTTTGCTTCTGTTATACCTCGCAACCCCCGTTCCATCATCCACCTGATCAGGCTCTGCAATATGTTATCCGCTGCTTTCCTCTGTCTCTTTTTCCTTCTATCGGGCCTGGCCTGTCAGTATCAGGTTCTACAAGCTCTCCTTCCTTATTGCATGTTCCAGGAACTTCATTTGTCTCTTCCTGATACTCTGTATTAATTTCCTTTTTGTTGCCATTCTTTCCAACACAACATAGTTGCTTGCATGCTCAGTCTACGATATCCGCAGCATTCTTCTGGAATTTTGGGTTGCACCTTTTATTGATGACCATGTATTCAGTTTTCTTAAAATTTATTTGAAGTCCTCATTTGTCACTCACCACCGATACCTTCTTAAGAAGGTCTAGTAGTTTCATTTCCGTGTCTGCAATCAGCACTGTATCATCTGCGTACCTTATGTTGTTCAAGTTGGGGCCTACATTGTCAGAATAGTGAAAGGGCATTGCAATTTGTTCATGATAAACAGATATTTATTTATAGATATTTTGATTTACTCAAAATTTGCATGAAGAATATATTTGAAATAAATGTAAATATTTAGGTTTAGAGATTAGCTGTTTTAAAACTCACCTATTAGATTGACGAATTAATTAGAAAATTGCTGGGAAGAATGAAATCTTCTCCATTTTCGGATGTAGACTGTAAAGCCTCTGAATCTACAGTTTTCTTTTCTACTGGTTCCACTTACCTGTGTTCTGTTAGAAATTCATTGTTAGAAGTGCTAATTTTATTGAGATGCCTTTAGTTTCAAATTTTCACTCAAGTTGTATACGTTTTAAACATGATTCAACAGACTGATCAACATATAGAATACAAATCCTATATCTTCCATCAACTAACTAAAACACACAAAGTAAAATTGCACACACGCAAAATTGGATTCAAACACCTAAAATTATTCTGGAAAAACACAGACCAAGGCAAATTTCACTAAACAATGTGAAAAGTAAAATTCCGGATCCTGAGTGGATAGAAAATCGAAAATTGTTATATAACGTCGAGTCAATTTTTTCAAACCTAAGAATGAAAATGCCCGCTGGAGCTGGTCACATGCCAAGATTCGCTAATTATGGACGTTCCCTGACCAGTCAAAATAAGTCAGCATGGGAAAGGTTAGCTGACGGACCTTGTGGCAATGTAACAAGAGAAATTTCAAGAAGCCGACCCGGATGTAAGGGTGGGTCACATAATCATTCTACCACTTCTTCGTTTTTACTCCACGCCGCCAAAGAAAACAACAAGACACTCTAAGTACAACTTCTTTGTTAGTTTCATTTTCTTTCTTAACCAGTTGCCAACCTACTAAAAAATGGAAAGGAACATAATATTTCATATACTGCTATTTGTATACACCTGGGACACTTAACAAGTTAATACTATCAACCAGGAAATCTTAATTTCTGTTGAATATTTTATATACTTAAATTTCATTTGAAAATTTTAACTACAAAACTACATGCATTTTCTCAATGAACAGTTTTCTTCTCACAAATGTTTTAATGTTCAGTTAACAAATTTCACTTATATATTTTCTTACAAATTTGTTAACTGGTTCATAAATCTTTGCTTTAATGTAGAAACGAAATATTTTAGCCTTCCATATTTCAACATTCAACGTTCTGATATTTATGTTGTGGGGAATTCGGTAGTGTTTGGCCAAGACCAATTTACCAAGCATCACTCTGGCCTCTACAAACAGAAATGCAGATGATGTTTGAATAATCCGTATAATAAACTAGGATGAACATATGTTTGATTACAAACCACATACCAAAAATATATTTAACAATAGATAGATCAGCAAAGAATAAAACCACCATCATAGAATTCTAAATAATTTACATGAAGTAGTCTAAATTAGTTTATCTTCCAACTCTAGCAATAAAAAAATATTTCATAATTACACAATTAGATGAAAAAACAACATTAGAACAAAGTAAATATAACAGTGGAAAATTCCAATGAAGTCAGAAACAGTTCCCTTGATATTGATGAGTAATATTCTTCAATATCAAATTGGATTAGAAGGCAATTGTGTTTTTCTTATATTACAGAAACAATTGGTTACATTGGGATATCTATCTATTGCTTTAATCCGAGGTACTCTATAGTTTGTTTATTTGCCCTTTGAAGTATATTTTTACTTATTATTCCACTCTCATGCCTGTTTATGACCACATTAGAATTTGCCACTCTTTAATCGTATCTGTGGGAGGAGGAATATAACATTAATATGAATTCGATAAAATCAGTTCTCATTCATTTAAAATGAACAGTGGATAAGAAAAAAGTTAAGGGAAACTTGTATATTAAATTCTGATCGCTAAACTTCGACTAATCTTCAGATCTTGTTGGATTATTTATTGTATATAATCATACCTCCCATAATGATATTAATATAGAAGATATTAGAATATACAGGGATGATGATCTAATGGTTGTGAGGAATTCCACACATTTTCAAATTGATAAAATTAGGAAGATAAAATATAAAGACATTGAAAACCAAAATTTAAATATTTGCTATTAATGCAAATTAAAGATGAATATACTCGATGTGACATTAGATATTGTAAATCATACGTATCACCAACTGAAAAGAAAAACAAAACAATAACAAAGCCTTTATATGTCTACTCCAAACCTACCTATCCTCCATCTATTATAAATTTTACTCTCATCCATAGAATATAGAATTAGTAGAAACTCTGCTGACGAAGATGTATTTAATGAACACAATAATTTTATAATAATAATTTAAAAGATAGTGGATATAAATGCCCTTATATTTTATGTAAAAGAATATCCACACCGAAAGAAAAAATAGAAAAAGAAAAATTAATAAAAATACCCCCCTTTCAACCAAATCGTTTGTTGTAATTTAGGCCAAAAATTTCTCGCTTTGATTGAGAAACATTTTCCGCATAATAATCAATTAAGCAAGATTTTCAAAAAATACACTGAAATTAAACTATAGTTATACAGATAAACTAGAAAAAATATAAATACATGAAAATAAAATGTTAAATAAAAAATAAACCTAAATGAAAATTAGAATGATTCTAAAGTTGATATAAAAAAACTTAGACGAAGTATATTAAACTCACAAACACACATTGCTCTCAGATACATATATGTATACATACAGTAAAAAGCATATCGAGTGAGATATAAATAAATAGATTGAACCCCAAATTTTTATCTCTAAGGGCATTTCTAAGATGTTTCATATTTCGCATATTATGGACATTATTGCTTCTTATGAATCTCGTTATAAATGACTAAATAAATTTGCAGATAGTCTCGACTAATAAGTCTTCATGTTCCAGTATGATCAAAAACTATATACATTAATCATATTATTAATTTTATATATGGGAATGTATGAATATTGGTAAAGATAATTATAGATTATTTTTGCAAAAATGTTCTAGTTTCCTATTTTAACTTCAGTGAAGTAAGATGACCTTAGTGTTTTCATGATAGAATCTGAGAAATATCTTACACGTATATATAATTATATTATTAGCATATTTGTAATACACAGATATTTTCCTATGTCGGAGTTCTGATATCTGGATAGTTGCTTTTCACAAAAAGGACAAGATGTAGCTATAAATGACAATACATTTCTTCGTAAATAACACGGCTTACAATTATTGTTCAAACTCAACGTTACAGGCGACTGGAATTTTAAAACAATTTGTAAATTCAATACCATATGTAGAGACGAGGTAGTAAAATTGGCGCGTGGAACAACATGTAATGTTACTTCCATATCAAGGGTGAAAAAAGGTCACTTGCAATACTGGCCAGTCAAAAGGAAGTATACAATATAAACCACGATACTTGAATCATTGTTCCCTAATTTGCGATATAAATGATTAATTGTTATTAAATTATGTCAAGTTTAAGTCTGACATTTTAACACATTTGTTTCTTCATCGATATATACATTGCAGTCTACAGAATTCCAGCTTCTACAGCATCAATTATCATCACGTGCCAATGACAAACAATTTCTTATATATCAACTGAAAAGAGGATAAAGCATTTAAATGATTCTTACTATCAAAGTCACATAAAAATTTTTAAATGAAATAAAATATCGTTAAATATCGCTTGGCGATATTCGGTACGCTACGTCTCTTTCACTCTTAAACAGGGTTCATCCACAAGAATTCGAACACATATATTTTTGTACAATCGAAAAATCGGAAATACGATTATAGTTACAGAATTTCGAGATTAGACGGCACAAGAAAAATAGAATTAATGTTGATTTAAAACAAATTCTTTAGGTCTATACAAATCCCAGGTTTGGCAGTGCCTAAAATATTAATATTGATTCAGTAGAAAAAGAGAACTAAATTATGAATAAACCTGGAAAGGGTTAAGCAATAATTATGAAGAATTATTAATATGCGCAAGTCCTGCGATTAGGTAAATCACAACAATCGAGTGAATAAATGTTTTGATTGAAATAGCAAGAAAGTTACTAAATAGTTTGTCATTGGAATAAAAAGAAATATATTGACTATAAAAACAATAATGATGCGCTTACCGGTTCGAAAACATAATAATGTAAAACATTATTTCCTCATCAAAAAAATTGAAATTGAAAGCAGATAGAATAAGTTTTCTAAATGTATGTTATATAATTAAAATATTTAGACACAGGAAATTTAACAAACAAAACGAATCACCTAAATTCAGAACTTATTTTTACTTAAATTTTTATACAAAAATTAAAAATGCTTCTATTTTTTAAAGAAACTACAAACTTTCAGTAATTACTATTAATTTATATATCATTAAAATTTATATTTCATCCACTTCCTCTCTGCTCGAGACAAACTGAAGTGTTTTGCAAGACACTTATATTTTACTGTAATCAAAGCCAATTAAGCAAATGACGACACACAGACACACACTATATATATATATATATATATATATATATATGTGTGTGTGTGTGTGTGTGTGTGTATACACATATATATACATCTATACACACACACACATATATATACATCTATACACACACACACACACACATATATATATATATATATATATATATATATATATATATATATATAATGATTTGTTTTAACATCACCTTTTATTCAGATTGTCGTTTGTTGATAACCAGGTTTCGATCAACATTAATTTCCGTAACGTATATATATATATATATATATATATATATATATATATATACATATATATATTGGATAATGAAATAGGGTTGTTCCAATGAGAGACATTAGTATAGAATAAAAAGTGTGAGAAGCCGTGAACGTTTTCTTTAAAGTGTATATTTATTGTTTTTGCAATTATACATGTTATGAAACATTAATTGTCCATAATGGTATTTGTGACGCTACGAGTTTTTCGAGTGTAAAATATACTTTCTTAAGGCGAATAAATTTGTGGTTTTTAGGTTTGAGTTTCTTTGAATCTCTGGTCGCGAGCTTGTTGTTTTATAAAGTTAATAGGAAGAATAGGAAAATACATAAAATCAATAAAACAAAATAAAGTAAGTTAAAATAAAATAAATCAAAATAGCATAAATCAAATACTGGCATTTTGAATGGTCTTTTTCCACATCAGCATGTGTCTGAATGGATAAACAGATAAATAAATAAACAGATGAAAGATTCAAGTGTTTATCCCAATCTGAAGTGGTTATGGTCTGGGGTGATATTTTTAGTGTTTAAAAGTTATCCTTTTATCACCGTGGCTTATCTTTTAATCGGCCATTTAGTTGTTTTTTATTGCTTTGAAGGTGTTTTGAATTTGGCGTCTCTGTGAGTGGGCGTTTTTTATTTATTCCATCTGTATGTTTTGGATTTGTTTTTATGGGTTTCGTGTTATTGTTTAGAGTTATCTTTTGAGTTTGGTGTGTGTGTACATGTATGTGGGTTGTGTATGTGTTATTTTTTGGAGTTATCTTTTGACTTTTGTGTGTGTGTATATGTATGTCGGTTGTGTATACAATATACACGGTCAGGAATTCTTTCCATTGGATTTATTTTTACATCTATATATCTACACAACTTGGGATTCTTCCATAGATGTATTCCCACCTGATTACTCCCTAAAAAATAAACCGTTTTTGTATATATTCCGTATTATTACATTCCTTCTTATTATCCTTAACTGACAATACTTTTGAATTTATCAAGCGACTAAGATGGAAAACATAATTTACCATCAATCAACTGATAAATCCATCTCCTCATACGAAACTTATAATCTTAAATCACCTAAAACTTCTTCTAGTAATAAAAAATTAGAAGCCTTCGAATCTGATATGGTCGATTTAATCAGAAAAATCAGTTTTAATAAACAATATAATAATTTCCAAAGTAACTTAGACAAGGATATTAAAGATATAAATAAATCTAATACAATTTGGGTCAAAGCTGACAAATCTCACAATACTTGTAAACTCAGCCCATCAGAATATAATAAACTAATGAGATACACTGTTACTAAATCCTACAAATTGGATACTTCTAACACACTTTCTAATTTAGATAATGAAACCTCCAAACATGCTAGAAAACTGAAAGTCGAAGATAGAATGGGAAACATTGAATTAAAAAATGCATATATCTTACTTAAAGACCACAAAGAGGGCTTTACTAGTGCCGAACTAGATTAATTAACCCCACTAAATATGAATTAGGTATAATTTCCAAACGTATTATACAAGTTATAGTCTGGCAGATGCAAACCTCATTGAAACATAATTTATGGAAGAACTCCGATGATGCTATTAAATGGTTTAAGCAACTACGCCATAAAGACAAGGCCACATTTATTCAATTCGACATCAGAGATTTCTACTTTTCAATCTCCGAGGAATTGTTAATAAATAGCATAAGTTTCGCAAAAAACTTCGTCACCATCACTGAGGAACAGGTAAACATCTTAATGGACTGTAGGAAAAATATTTTGGTCTATCATTCTTCCATTTGGAGTAAAAAGGGACGCCAGAATTTTAACGTTCCTATGGGTGGTTTCGAATCTGCCCAGGTTGCATATCTGGTAGGTTTACATATATATATATATATATATATATATATATATATATATATATATATAAAATATTAGAGTTAGATTTTGGGACCTAGAACTAGCCGGGTTATACAGAGATAACGGGTTAGCAGTTATTAATAATAACACTGGTCAAATAGTGCTACAAAAACAATTAACTAACGCCTTTAAACACCTAGGTTTTATATTAGATAGCCAGACCAACCGTAAAGTAGTTAATTTTCTAGACATCACCTTCGACCTCTTCAGTAACAGCTTTAGACCCTGTCAAAAACCTAATTAAACGCCTTTATACATCAATATTAACTCAAACCACCCATCACATGTACTGAGAAAAATTCCTAACTCCGTTAATACTAGAATCAACAGACTATCTTCTAACCAAAAAATCTTTGACACACACAAAAAAACATATAACGAGGCTTTGCATAAGTGCAGACTTTAAAAGTCGCTATTTTATGACGAATCCCTGAAATATAGTAATACCAATAAGAACAACAGAAGAAAGAAAGCAATTTTGTTCAACCCTCCATTTCGCAAATTATGTAATATTAATTTAGGTAAATATTTTTTTTAAACTTGTAGATAAACATTTCAGCATTTCTAGTCCCCTCCATGGAATATTTAACAGAAAACCCTAAAAATCAGTTATTTCTGCACTAAAAATATAGAAAGTATAATCAGTTCCCACAAAAAAAGAAACTTATCTAAATATAAAAAACAAACTGATAACCCGAAACCTACTTCCACTAATCAAGCCAGCTCCAAAGAAACAACTCCTAGTCGGGCCAGCCTCAGTTCTGTAACTCCCAACCAAAGCAACCCTAAAGTTGCCCGGAATTTACCAGACATAAGGAATACAACTGGACATTACAGTAATACAACAAAATGCAAATGCAGAATAAAAAATGATTGTCCTATGGGTGGAGAGTGTACGGCGTAGGGGGGTATATCAGGCCGTGATACACCCAAAATAAAACACAAATATAAAAAATACGACATTGGTATTTCTGCAGGTGCTTGGAAGCAACGGCTGTACAATCACACGCACTCCTTTTGCAACCCTTTGAAAGACAATAATCTAACCTCCATAATTAAATGGAATATAATTAAAAAATCCTACACACCCACCAACTTCAGAGATTGCTGTCAATTATGTATGGATGAAAAGATATCTATTATAAGACACAAAAACCTGTTGGATCTACTGAATCTGCGGAGGGAACTAGTGTTTAAATGTAGACACTGAAACCGATTTAAACTGTTAAACTTTTAGCCACTTTTTCATTCCTCTAAAAATTTTTCACTTATCACATTATTCTACAAAATATATATTGTTTAATTGTAAACCATTGCTATATATGTCAAAGGTATTTTTAAGTATATATATATATATATATATATATATATATATATATACGTTTATTATATGTCTATGGTATTGGTTACATATTTGTTTTTCCTGGTATTTCAGTGCGTATATATATATATATGTGGGGATTCGGATGTGTGTATATGTATATATGTATCTGTGTACGTGTACATATATGGTTATACCTATATGTGTGTATGCCGTTACGTGTATACGTTTTTGCGTGTGTATATGAGTTGTATGTGTACATATTTATGTTTTTTACAGTACTAAAAGTATACGGTATTATGACCTACACTATGGTATTATTATTTTATTGTATTGTTAAACGAATAATTAGTATAATTTTGAATATATAGTCGTGTGGTGGTAATTATGATTAAGAAGATTTGATTAACTATTATATTTTAATTGTATAACTTTCTTAGTTTTTTAAGAAAATTCCAGTTGCTTATCCTTTCACTAGTAATATGTAAATTTATTTTTAAACTTAACAATTAAGTTTAAACAACTAAATGTAAATATAATAATTAGGTTTACTTTAAAATAAAAAATAAATTACTTTTATATTGTATTACATTTGTTTTGTTAACTGTATAATTAGTATAATCTTGTTTATATAGTAGCGTAAGTATTTTGTGATCACAACAATCTAACTAACTATTATCTGTTAAATATACTTTTAATTTTTAGACTCCAATTTCTTTTACCGTTAAATCATGTTTATTGATTTTTTATTTTATTTTTTATTTTCTCATTTTCTCCTATCATTTTTCTTTTTTTAAATTTATTCCTAATTTAAATTTTTCCTATCATCTTTTATTATTTATCCCTATTTTAAATTTATATTTTTATTATTTATTTTTTTGTTATTTATTCCTATTTTAACTTTATTCTATCATCTTTTCTTTCTAATTTAAATTTATTCCTCTGTTCCTTTTTCCTTATCTTTTTTCCTTTTTCGTTTACGCTTCAAGATACACTTTCTACTTAAATCTCTCCCTCCCTCTCTCTTTCTCTCATCTAACCCACTTTCTTTACGTTTCAAATCCAAGGGTCTGCAAATTAGATGTTAGACGAAACTATCTTCTTTTATTGACATTGGCCGCTACGCGTGTCATTAGATTTTATGTTCTGTGTATATATGATTATGTATGAATATGTGTATGTTTTCGTCGAACGGATGTATTTTTTCTTAATATTCTTTTTTAAGCGAGCGACCGTTATTTCCATTCGTTTTTTTAGGGTTTCGTGAATCTCATTTGTGTAAAAACAATTGTTAAATACAAAGGGAATCTGATGATGGTTCGCCTGAAATAGGACTATATTTCTGATTCCCCATAAGATAACGCGTCGGCCATAATTTTTCTTATATATATATATATATATATATATATATATATATATATATATATATATATGAATGAAGAGATATAGTTTAAAGTGTGCTACATTTACAGAGCAAAGTGTTAAGTGTCAGAGATAGAGCGTATGTAAATATCGAAGTGAATATTGAAAACAACATCTAGAGGTGTAATCATCAAGATCACACCGTATATATATATATATATATATATATATATATATATATATGGACATATATAAACATATAGATATATATA
>JBBBDQ010029484.1:347500-355000 GCA_037127315.1 Ascarosepion bandense
AAATTTTATGTCTATAGTGTTACGTGCATGTAAAGTTTCGAACGCAGTAAGCACATTGTTAACGTGTTCATATTTGATGTTATTATGTGTAGTAGTTCTCTTTTTTTTAGGAATGACTTGTATTTTTAACATTCTTTCGCATGTTGCTGATGCTAATATGTATGAATTATCAATGATTATATTACGGATAGGTCCTGAAGAATCTCGATATGTGTTTAAGTGAGATCGGAAGGAACTTTTTTGATAAGGTGTAAGGTCAATCTTCTAGTCAATTTGGTGATTGTATAGCCAATGTAATTATTCACGATTTCTGATTGTTGAGAAACGCAGTTCTTCAAAGATCACGTAAATTCGTAAACGAAACCGGTTATTTGCAGTTTAGATTTTGCTAGTGAATTATTATATTATAATAAAGTTTAGATTTTTTTCTAATAAAGAATTTAATTTTCTTATTTGAACTGCTCAGAGTTACATAATTTCGGATGATACTGCAAGGTGAAGATTCATCCTGTCTGTAATTATTGTACATTTGATTTTTTTCAAAATAGTAATGTTGTTTTATGTGCCATCCTGTTGTTGCGCTGGGTTACGTTACGAAGAAAATTTTAATATGGCATTGTTGTGGGATCTCTACTTTTTATTTGATAATGGACTTGACTTGAGTATACATATACTTCTACTATAGAGAGAACGATACTGAATTTACACCGAGTATACCGTGTCAGTTGTCAGAATAGCTCTGAGCTTCACTTAGCTAGAATAATATTACACGGATATACTATTTCCAGCACGGCTTCACTTCAAAGACTTGTATATATATATCTTCTTTACTGATCGTATTCCTGGATTACTTACAGCCCTCAAGTTTTTATATTTACGTTAATTATAACCTATTTTTCTATCTCAAATATCTGTTTTGTTGTTCATTTTTTTGTGGTTCCTCACCCGGATCCACAAAAAACTTGACGACGAAGATTTGAACAGGCGTCGAAACAACAACTTGGCGACGAAGATACGAACACACGTATACCTCACAACAAGTTAACGACGGAAGATTTCGAACACATATACACAACAACGTGGCAACAAAAAACTCGAAAGCGAGTCGACACAAAAACTTTGACGAAGGATTCGAACTCGCATACACAACAACAACTTAACGACGAAAGATTTGAATCCAGTTCGAACACAACAATTTGCAGAAGAAAAATTCTAGAGTCAGGACAAAACTCGAAAGAACGCATACAGAACAACGAAAAATCCATAGTGCCAAACAAGTCGACCAAAAACAATTTGGCGATACTATTGCAGAAGATCTGCATGTATAAACAATTTGGAACGAAAAAAAAATTGTAAAAAGTTATTTGAAAGTCGCAACAGGAAACTGTTTTCACAAAATGTTTTTTTACAAGATTAAATTAAAAAAAGCAACATTAAAAAGTGAAACCATTCACGGAACCAATGCAGCAAACCATGGACGAATTTAAAAAAGGAATACTAGAAATCCTAAAAAGAAGTGAAGGAAGACAAAGTTTGAGGAAAAAAAAATGAGAGCACAAATTAAATTTGAGAAAATAATAATGAAAATTCAAAAGCAAATGAAGAAAACAAATGGAAATTCAAAGAATGAACAAAGAAATGTAATTACAACTTCAAGAACTATTACTAAAATTGACAATCAACACACAAGGAAAAAACACGAGAAACGAGGCGACGTTATCGCAAGACGCCGTTTGGTATGAAATAAAGACTTTTAAGTATTTTATTGATGATGACAAACATTTAGAAAACTATTACAGACGCTATGAAGACATTTTTAATATTGATTGTCAAAATTGGACAGAAAATAAAACCGTTAAGTCTAATGCACAGGAAATTAGGTGCGGAGGAGATACAGAATTTGTAGACTATATCCTGCCAATGAAGAGAAACGACTTAATATTCGAGGAGGTAGTGACATGTCTCACGGAGCTATTCAGCCCAAAGATTTCACTGTTTTACAAAAGGTGGAAATGCCACAAAATCGAAAAGGCGAAAACGAAGACTATTCAACAATCGCTGCGATCGTCAACAAACATTGTGACGACTTTAAATTTGCAGAGCTAACACCAGGCAAATTTAAATGCCTTATATATGAGCAAGGATTAGTCGCTGCTAAGGACTGTGAAAGTCAGAAAAATGCTTACCAAACTCCAAAATAAATCACGTCTAACTCTGCAAAAACTCTCAGAAAATTGCCAAAAATGCCTTAGTATTAAACAAAAAACAATAAAGATATTGAAGAATCAGGAGTCGCCCATATTTGTAAGTCAAACAAAATTTACGTTTTTCAACCTCCCCAAGAGAGAAACAAGAATTCAATGACAAAATTACAAGACACACAGTGACAGAAATCAAATAAAAACACCCGCCCCATCTGCATGTTACAGATGCGGTGGATTGTATAGGGTTAGAGATTGTCGGTTCAAATACAAAAACTGTTTGGTATGTGAAAAGATGGGAAACAAGGCAGTTGTACGCAAAAACAAAAGACAGACTGGTAGGGTAAGATCTACTAGAGTGAATTATAAAAACAAACAAAACACGAGGAAATATGTAGAATTTGAAGTATTAAATAAGAATAATTTTATTAAATAACTACATATAGATTCAGGTTCGGATTTGACGCTAAATAACTTATAAACATGGAGGAAACTAAGTATACCGACCATAACACACACACACACACACACACACACACACACACACACACACACACACACACACACACACACACACACACACAAAATCGCAAAGTCTGTCATAGGAAAACTGATCAATTTCAAAAGTTGAAATAATGGTGAATGTGAAATTTCATAGAAAAACCAAAACATTAAAAATATGAATTATGAAAAACACAGGAAATTTGGTAGGCACAGACTGGATGCAGAAGTTTGATGTATGGGATTGCATATTAGCTCTTGTTGTAATAAAATGGAGTATAAGCCGACAGAAGCTACGAAAGTAAAAGAATTACACAACTCATTTCCAGGGGTATTCTCAGGCGGTTCAGGACGATGTAACAAATTCGCAGCAAACCTCAAACTAAAGCAGAAATACAGAAATAATGTGCAGTCAGTATTTATTACACCCATAGTTACGAAAAGATCATTCATGACACTGACCGAGTTTACTTCAGAATGCTTAAAAATGATATGGCATTTTGGGAATCTGGAACAATAATAAACAGACAAGGAAATGTTATGAACACACCACAGGGAGAAAAATTTACCCATAGGAGAAACATAAACTGAATAAAGAAATGAAGGAGTAGGGCCAAGCTCGTCACCCTCAGAAAACGATGACGCGATGAAGAAATATTTGAAGTCTTTGAAAATCATAGAATACAAGCGAAAAAATATTAACTCGACACAACAAAGAAGCTAGGGAGGGTGATCTCCCCTTTGCAATAATAATGGACAGAACTTGCGTATACATATACTCCTACCATAGAGAGAACGGTGACTGTTCCATAAGTTACGGAGCGATACCTAAGATATACCGAGAATAGCGCCTCAGTAGTCAGAATAGCTCTAAGCTCCACTCAGCTAGAATAATATTCCGTTCAATATAACCTATTTTTATATCACAGGTGTCTGTTTTGTTGTTCATAATTTTGTGTGGTTCCTCAAACGGATCCACAATAAGTAGTCACATAATTTACTTATTTGCAATAACAAACTTTTTCTAATATATATATATATATATATATATATATATATATATATATATATATATATATATATAATGTATTGTTTGAACATTATTTCCGATTGATACTCGTATTTAATTAAATATTCTGTTAATAATAAAACGTTATATATTTTTTGCTACCAGCCTGATTATTTACGATACATTTTGTTACGAAAATGTGTGTCATTCGGCAGGATTCGAATCAGCAACCCCTATCAACATATGGGAAGAATGCATTTATCTGGCGCGTCTTAGAACTTTCGACCACAAATGACTAATACTAATTTCAATATGTAGTTTAAAATCATTTCGTAAATTTCCGTAACGTTATATATAAGAGAGAGAGAGAGAGAGAGAGAGAGAGAGAGAGAGAGAGATTTCTTGAGAGAATTAATCGCCACCACATAATATTGAAATTCGCAGAATTAGTGAGAGTACAAAGTATCAGAGAGAAACCAGCTTTCCTGCCTGTTGGAAGTCCTCCTGCGTAGTACCTATATTTAAGAATTCTGGCGAACCCTCAGACCCCGCCAATTACCGTCCCATTAGTCTCCTTCCAATCTTTGGCAAAGTTTTCGAAGCCATTATCAACGCCGAGGTGATTCAGCACCTTATGACCAACGGGCTTCTCTCTGACAAACAGTATGGGTTTCGCTTCACCAGGTCTACTGCTGATATGCTAACGACCATTACCGAGTACATATACCAGGCACTCGACAAGAATGGTGAAGCCCGAACCGTTGCCTTGGATATCTCCAAAGCATTCGACAGGGTCTGGCATGCTGGCCTCTTGTGCAAACTGCGGAGCTATGGGATAATTGGACATCTGTTTGACCTCATCCAGTCCTTCCTCTCTAACCGCACATTAAAGGTGGTATTAAATGGGCATGCCTCCCAAAACTACCAGACGAACGCGGGCGTCCCTCAAGGTTCTATCCTAGGTCCCACGCTATTTCTGATCTACATTAATGATCTCCCCGACACCATTAGATCCCAAGTTGGCATGTATGCCGACGACACAACAATCTACTCCCGCATCGATCAGAAACCAGGTCTGGACGACAAAGTGAACCTCGCTGCCGCACTTGAAAGGGACCTCCAATCCGTAGTGACCTGGGGTAGGAAATGGTTGGTAAATTTCAACGCCTCCAAAACAAAGCTGTTATCAACTAACCACCATAGACAATCGCATCTACCTCCCATTAGCATGGGACAGGCTAGCCTCCCAGAGAGTAAAATACTACGCCTCCTTGGCCTTACACTCTCGGCGGACCTCAAATGGAATGACTATATTGAATCCATTGCCAAATCTGCTGCTATGAAAGTCGGCTCCCTGTGCAGGGCCCGGAAATTTTTCCCACCTGAAACTATTCTGCACATATACAAATCTACCATCCGCCCGTGTATTGAATATTGCTGCCATATCTGGTCGGGTGCCCCTGCTGCTCTCCTTGGGCTTCTTGACAAAATACAAAGGAGGATCTGTAACTTGGTTGATACTGACTTGGCAGACCGGCTGCAGCCGCTCTCACACCGGCGTGATGTAGCTTCCCTGTGCCTCTTCTACAAGTACTTTCATGGCTTCTGCTCCGATGAGCTTAGATCACTGGTGCCGCCTAAGCACGAATTTACACGAGATACTAGATTAGCAACTAGGTCCCACCCTTTTACAGTTAAACAAATAAGATGTAACCGTAAATTCTACTCCAACAGCTTCTTTTCTCGCGCTTCCCGCCTGTGGAACTCCCTTCCACAAGTCTGCTTTCCCGACAGTTACAATCTCCAGTTGTTTAAATGTAGGGTCAATAGACACCTCCTATCACACTAACTCCCAACTATTCTTACAACACTCTCATCTACCCAACCCTCATTCTCGGTATCCTCACCCGCCTATCACCCACCCTCTGTTATTTCCTATATTTAATCAGCCTTTCTCCACTCTACGTAGCCCCCTGCACAGTAGTGGCGGTGACATGCCTTGCTCGGGGTGAAACGCTTATAAAAAAAAAAAAAAGATATGTACTTGTCTATTCTCAAAAATGATATAGAAGAATTGCATGAAAGCAATACGTGGGGCATCATTAGAAGTTCTAACTATGAAAAATAAAGGATATAAACTGCTACAAAATGCATACATGAAAACATATGTAATGTGTTTTCGTTGATCGCACGTAGACCAAATATAAACCAGATTTTATTGTAATATTATTATTGTAATATTGGAAAAATGCAAGGTAATAAGCTTTTTGGAATTTGGAGGTTATATAAACGATAGCCAAGAAAATAAAAGAACAACGCAAGCAAAATACATATCAGTGTGGGTAGTGATTTTGTAAAGAACAAGACGATTAAAGTCATTAATAAAAATAAAGCTTAAAGAATTAATTTATGAGAGAGTAGAATCAATAATGTTGTCCTGTATTAAATTTCTTTTTTTAATCTTGTGTGCCATTGAAGAAAAGATTTTGTTGATTGCATCATTGCACATTCATTCCTATCTATATATTTGTAAAAAAAGCTAAAGAAAATTTCATTACAATCTGTTTTATTACAGTTTTAATTTAATTATAGAAGAAAGTGAAAATTTTTATTTATAATTAAATGTATATATTATCACACGCCGATAATACAACATACATTTCAAGGCATAGCACTAACATCAAATGGCGAGTATTGAGAAGCTGCTACTTAATTAAATTTTAATGAAAACATTACATTGTATATATTATACAGTTATCCCAGGTGCTTCAATTATAAAAAAATTATATACGATAACCACTGAAATTAACGTTTTGTTTAAAATTATATATATAGAATGCACATATATATGCATAATATACATATATCATATATATAAAAACTATATTAATATTACCAGAAGAAGAATATATATATATATATATATATAAATATTCTTCCTATATACATATATACACACACACACACACACATATATATATATATATATATATATATATATATATATATTTAATAATTATCAATCCAATCATAATATATATACATATATAAGTGTATATATATACATACATATATTTAATAATTTTTAATCAAATCATGATATATATATATATATATATATATACATATATTTAATAATTATCAATCAAATCATGATATGTTAAATAATTTTCAATCAAATCATGATATATATATATATATATATACATATATAAGCATCATGATTTGTTTGAAAATTATGAAATAATCTGCCCGGTAGAAATAAATATATAATACTGCTTGATTATAAACAGAATATCTACTTAAATACGAGTATCGATCAAAAATACTGCTCAAACGAATGATTGTCATTCGTTGTCGAGAGGTCTAACAGACGCCAGATCACATGGTGGCTTCCCCTATGTGGATATGGTTCACGGGCTCAAATCCTGCCGAATGACAAACATTTTTATAACAATAATTTATCGTAAATAATCAAGCCCGTAGAAATAATTATGTACTACTGTTTCATTCTATACAGATTATTTACTTAAATACTAGTATCGATCAAAAATAATGTTCAAGCATATCATTTCAAAGTGTCGGTTGTTTCTAACCAGTTTCGTTAATCTTTGTTAACTTTCGTAACCTGTTTACATTTGTTGATATCACGATACATTTTAGAACAGAGATTGTTATTACGACGAATTCAAAAATTGTATTATAGGCTTAATTTGACTTCCTTTAGAGTGATAGTCATTCGTGGTCGAGAGATTTAAGATGCGCCAGATCTCATGGTAGTGTAGCGTA
>JBBBDQ010029484.1:360000-492539 GCA_037127315.1 Ascarosepion bandense
TCAAAATCAGGAAATATAAACAATGACAAGCAGAAATATGATTTCGATAAACGGCAGGAATGTAGGCAGTGAAAAACAAAAATGTGTGTATTTGTGTTTCAGTTCAGTGCCATACAGCGATCATGTCTCGTAAGAGACATGACTGACTGATTATCCCGTAGTAGGTTGCCATTGCTTTCTGCGGTAGACTGGTTGCCGACCAAGGATGTTGAGATATATTTATAATTGGCGATTTTGTTGGCTGTTGTTAACTGCATAATTAAAATTACACTTTAAAACTCTCGATAACATTTAAGTCATTTCTATGCTGTAGAAATGTCACGCAAAACACAAACATTTTTAAATTTTGACAATATCTGTGTAAAGATTACAAATTGACGTTTAAGAACAAATTCTGTTGACGAGATCAAAATTAAAGAACCCTTTCGTTTCTCTGATTTTCCTATTGTGGTAGCATTCAGCTACATTTATAATTTGTTAATGTTTACCAATTTTGATTTAGTTCATGCAATACAAGGCCAAATGGAGAAAATGGAGAGGGTCATTTTACGCTAATACTCCAATTGGGGAAAGTTTTTTTTTTTTTTTTTTTAATTCGGTTCGTGTACTGGTCAGAAAAACTCAACTATTTCAACCATACAACTGACCTTCATAATCACATTGAGAATAGTTGTTCGTCAATATTTCTATCGGGTTGTCTGGAAAGTTCATGCCGCTTTTAAGTAAAATTAAGACACAAACCAAAATTATTTCATTAAATATTTATTCTACGAAATATTAACTATTTTCGTGCACAAACCAAAGAAAACATTGTTATCAACAAGTTAATCCAATTATCCACTTAAACTCACTTCACATATATGGTAAAATATTAACAACAAAAATAAATCATTAACTCAGATGCCCCACACCTACAGACAGGCAAATATCTCAACTTCTTCCTCCCCGTCAACTTTAACACCCCACTCCTCCTCGTCAACCCCAAACCTAATGCGCTACTCCCTACATGTAGTCTGTTTCACCACCTCCGTTCTACCGAACAATCCATATTTCTCATTTCTACGGTCAGATCGGCAAAAGTATGCTGTCCCATTTTTTTTTTTAACGAGACCTACTATAAACACGAGCAGAACACACACACTATCAATCAAAGAGACACCTACCTTTCGTTGATGGCTATGGTCTATATTCGTCCGCTGCCTCTATTTTCGTCTTCTATCCGGTAGTTTTAAGTCCGGAAATTTCAAGTCTGTTGAATTTTCAATCGTTGTCGTGGTAAACCCAATAATGTTCGTATCAATCTGTTTTGTTGTTTCAAAACCAAGTCACTTGGCACCAAAAATACAAGCCTGTTGTATACCGATAAACAACAAACAAGCATGTATATGAAAATATATAATAATATTTTTTATTGATGACGATGGACCGTGTAGCCTAGGGAACAGAGAGTGAGAGAGCGCGCCTCTAAGGGGTTGACGAATGCGTACCCCACAATAGCAGCATGCTATTGGGGGCAGCTGTGAACTGCCTTCCTTCGTGTTATGTGGTTCTGCTGCTTTCACTTCTTCTGACTCTCTGCTCTGTCTGTGAAATCCGTGCCCGAGGTCTTTTTATAATCTCCAAACCGGTACTTCCGATTTTTGCCTCGCCCACGCACGCCCACGCAATTCTCAGAGACACCTGTTCTGTTTGCCTCTTGTAGCCATTTCCGCTACTGCCGGAAATAAGGTCAAACAAACATCCGTTCCTTTCAACGACCGGAAAACACCCCCGCTTGCATCAGCTTTTCCTCGGATGGGGCGGGATTGTTATATTACATTCCTCGCCCACCCATTTTCCAAAATGTTCACCTAAGAACATTTTAAATGCAACATCCTCACTCTCCTCCCCATGCCACACAAGCCCGACAATTATATAAAACATGTGTCGAAACAAACAAAACAACAAAAACAAAAAAAGTATAGGGGAGCCTACATCGGCAACCCAACAGTTCGTGTCCATCTTGAAAATTGTTCTACCAGCTCGATGTTTCATTGTTCTTTTTTTTTTATCTTTCTTTTTTTTTTCCTCCTTTTTTTTTTTTAAGTTTCTAAACTAACATCGAGTAAATGACCTTTGACCAACACCATGCGTGTCTCTGCTTGAGTTTATTGTTACCACGTAACCTCATTTAATTTAATTTAATCTCAAACATACTATGTTTGAACACAGAAAAAAATGGCCATTATCTGCCGTACATAACATTCATAGTCTGACCGAGAAATGTTCAATAGAAAATGAAGAAAATTACCCCGATTCCAACGTTAATCCGCATGCAATTTACTTGTGGAGGATATTAATTTAGTCTAAAAAAATGGACCCGTGACTCGTAGTTCCTTAGTTTGTACAATGCTTTCCATTCCCTGAACTACTTCCTCTGGATTCGAAACCAAGCATATCTGATTTGTTGACATCTCTCTGTTTAACGCAGAGTGTTGAACGCCCGTTGACCCCGGAGTACTATTCACAGCGGATAACTCAATTTCCTTTTCCGAAGCACTGTTGCTTCTTTTACACTTACAAATCCGCTTCCTGGCTATTATTCCCAGGATTATTATTACGCCGACCACGCCAGCAATGACTCCTATCGTCAACTTCTTCGGGAGTTCGTCATATCCTTCACTAAATCTCTCCATATTTATCTGTTCCAAGGTATTTACTAGTTTTCAGAAATTAATATATCTTCAAAAGATATTTCCCAAGTCACATAAATGAAAATTCACAGAGGATGTTGAATTTATGGGAACCTGCACAAAAGCATAAAAGCGAAGTACTTTTACGTAAATAAAAATAAGTTTTAGATTTTAATTTAATTTTCCCAAATCTCCACAAATAATCCGATTCCACCACATTGATAACAAAATATCTTTTCAATATCTGACTCATATCGCGAAACACTGAGACGCGGGTGAATGTTTTAAGAATATATATAATCGGTGTATTCGCAAAGAAATAACCAAACAATGCAGTTGTTTTCAAGCAACGATGTTGAGATATATTGTATTGATATATATATATATATATATATATATATATATATATGCGATAGCTCTAGGTCTGTGGTTTATGTTTCATGTTGTGATTATTTGTTTAAGTTTTTATTTACGTAGCAAAGTAAATTCGTACGAAACGAATGGAACAGCAAATAATATAGATAATCTTGTACAAATGGCTGACAGAAAGAGAGCAAGAGATATAGCCGAACCTCATATATTCCTCACACGCCCCTTTCTATGATATCATTGTAGAAAGAAGATTACCTTGCCATAGTTTTATACAGCATTTACAAATATTAAAAAATGTGTGTAACCGATGTTTCCTTTTAATGAAAAACATACTACTGACCATAAAAATCCAGTAGTTATAGTGAGGCAGTGAAGGCAAAAGATGCAAGGATTAAATAATGTGCAACATATTCAACGAATTTGTGCTGACTAAGCGAAGAAATTGGAAATTTCGAACAAATATGATTGCAAAAGTTATGAATTGAAAAGTGACAAAAACCTATATTCTCTTTTAAAAGAGCATTTTTCTCTTTTGTTTATTTCTAAATTTCTACATGAACTGCAAAACCATCAGTGATCTAACTACTATTAATTTCTTGAAACTTTAGTAAGTGTCACAAATATTTATTCTTTTTCGCAAAATTTATATTTCCTAGCAAACAAAAGACAGCATTTCTTCCACAAAATTCATATAATCAGATTGACATATTAACGCACACTTATTTTCCATTTTCATTAAGGACTACTTACTTAGAACTAAAGATGTGACCGAAAGGATTATTAGGAATATACAAAAAAATCTTCGACGATGTCATTTTTCCATTACAAATATGGTATACACTTGAAATTTTTGAAATGTACATAATTTAAAAAATAAGATAAACGGATATCGTATATTACAAAACGTAATAAAACCAATGAAAATGAAATAAAAACAGATAAGAGCCGAGCAGAATTATATTAAAAGATATTCCAATATTTTATCCATAAAAAAACAATTACTTGATAATTAGGTTTTCAAAGATCGATAAACACGCTTCGCATTAAATACACGAATACTCAAAAATGACTAGATAAACGTATATAAATCAACGTTTATTTTTAGATTGAACGATATGTCAGTTTTTTTATTTTTTCGATTGATTTTTTTTTCAAGAGCTTATTAACCATTTCCAGACTATTCAAAACAAGTACATAATTTTAGATAGCAATGAATTGTTTGGCAATAATAATGATTTAATTATAAAAAATTTAATAATTATTTCATAACTGGAGAGAGTAGAGATGGATTAATAGCCTTTACAACGGTATTTGTGTTCAAGTAGATATAACGAATCCAAAGTACTTGAATCTGCGCTTACAATTCTAATAATTATTTTTTTACACCACAAATACATCCAAGATTACAAGCATCTGGTGTTCACAGTCACTTATCATGCTACTGACTCAGCTCGGCGGTGCTTAAATTTGATGTCACAGGATACCAACTTCCTTTCAAAAATTATCTTAAAAACTTTAAATGCAAATTCAATCGTCATCTCTCTTTATAATCCTGTTCTTTTAAAATCTTCCTTTAAATGACTTTTTTCTTTGTTTCACTTTCATTTATGTATATATCACCCAGCTTGTGGTAATATAAAACAAAGAATCAGAACTGCATGTTTTACACTTCCCAGCGATTTGAAACTTTTTAAAGCAAATACAATTTTTCTGAAAAATAATTCTGAAATAGATTTAACAAAAGTTTTTTAAAAATTTTCACCAGTTAAAAGTATTAAGTTCCACTAGAGATAAAGTTTTACATATTAGCATGATATGAATATAAAAGTAGAAAAAAGGAAATGAAAATTAATAAAATAAGCATAACCGTTTTTCTTTTTGAGGTGACTTGTGTAGGATTGGAAAAAGAACTCACATAATCTTTCTGTTTGGTAAAGTCGCTCTTCTGGGTAAAACAGGTATTTTCTCTTTCGGTTTAGAAGGCATTATTTTAGTTCGACAACATGGACGTCACCTGTCTGTTTTGAACTCTGTCAGCCTGAACCTGTGAAACTAAACATTGTTCCTCTTATAGAAATTTTCTATGAAAATACTAACAGAATACCAATACATTTGCGACTATGTAAAAAAATGTCATATTTGTATAAAGTCTGGCATCACCACGAGGCCGAAATGTGAAGATTGGCAGCGTTCATAACCATTATTTTCTCTATTTCCAAATCTTTAACCCATCGCAGGTCTCAAAGAAATTCTTACGCGTTATATTCTGTTAATCAAGTTTACAGTGAGTTGTTTTAATAAAACGTATATACCAGTCCTGCTAAAGATATGGAAGTGTAATTGAATTCTATCGAAAGTTCAAATTATGGAGCCTTATTGAAAGATTTACAGCTTATCATGACTAAGAATAAGATTGGCAATAGTAATATTGTATGGTGATTTTCTAAGCGTAGCTTAGATGCGGCACAAGGCCGAAAGTATGGGACACACTGTGAGGATTAAACTCACTACTCAGTTGTAATGATTCTAGCAAGAATAGTTTGCTAACCATTACACCACCTCAAGGTACTCAATGGTGGTATTGTATGATATTTGAACACTATGCCTATATTTGTATTTTATATATATATATATATATATATATATATATATATATATATATATATCAAATATATATAGACGCATATGTATTCATATAAAACTGACTTGAAATCTGTTCATTCTAGAATGAAGAATAAAATTACTGCTTTTGAAATTTAAGAGGATGATAAAGTGTTAAATCGAAGGACTGATGCCAGACAAAGTTAATTTGAAAATACAGGATGTAGCTATGAATTAGCGCTAAACAGAACAATGATTAGGAAGTCACGGAAGAAATCGCTATAAAGATTAATCTATTTAAAAAAATCCAAACTATAATCTAGCGAAACCAATTTCCTGAATATGCAAATGAAAGTGGCCATGCAGAAAGGAAAATTGCCATCATCTGATTTGCCTCCTCAGTTTCATATTTTCTTTCCATCTACATAATTTTTCCTTATGTCTTCCTTTTGTTTTCATTTTCATTCTTCACGTATTCATTCTCTCACCTCTGTGTCCAAGTTTTTTTTATTCACTGCCTTCATAAGAAATTGTCTTGTTTTTCTTTCTTCTTTCCTTCAATATATTGTTTGAGCTTTCATCACAGATCTTTATTAATGTACGTCCTGTTTCTGCTTATCTAATGTTGTAGTTTATACGAAATGTTCTCTTTCAACACAGCCAAATAATAAATCCCATTTAGAAAATTAAATTTCATCTCCTAATTTTTATTTTTTCATGAAACACATCAGGACTATCTTACAATCATTTCTGTGAATATTATTCAAATAAATTTTGATTTTTTCTAATTTTTTAATAATTTCTAAAACTGCTTCTTCGTTTTGGTTTCGCCCGAAATATATTACCTTTTTCTTATTTTTCTTCATCTTTTACTTTAATTTTGAAACCTTTAATTTGTAACTGCTGTTTTTAATATTTGATTTCCATGATGATCGTTTATTTCTATCAATTGCTGGTGATTATATATCAGTCTAATACACCGGTTTTGACAGTATGCAAATGCTACAGAAGACCCTGTTGTAAATGTCGCTTTACAGAGTCCCATTTCCTAGTATTCTTTGTACTTTCAATTTTCAATGCCACATCATTCTTTCTCGTTTCTCTTCCCTTTCGTCATGCATCATAAACTTTTCATGGTTGGATGATTTGAACTTTTCGGTGTTAATTATTTATTTTCTATCCACTGTTTTAAAATATTGAACATACAAAACAACTTCTATTACGCTGTTTTTTACACATTTTAATATTCGGCTTTCTTCCATATTTTTGATAGCATCTCTTATGATTCATTCATTCTGCGGCCACTATATATTCATTTGGTTCAGCTTTGTCTACTCTATTACTTCGCATTACTTCCGTTCCATCTTTTTCTCATTCAAATTTTTATCTTAAATTGCTTAATCATTTACTCAATATTTTCTTTCAATTTACTCAATATTTTCTTTCAATTTCGATTTCCGCAAATTTTATGTTTCTTGAAAAAAAAAACCCAAAAATATATTTGCTGTGATTTTAAAAAAATATATTTATTTTCTTAACTTTTTTTTTAATAGTGTCACCCCAAGCAAGGCATTCCACTGCCACTATAGAGCAAGGGGTTACATAGAGGCATTGGGTATAGGAAATGTCAGAAGGAGGGTGATAGACGACTTAAGATGTACATAGGGAGAGAGTTGGAGAGAGTGGTTGTGAGTTAGTGTGTTAGGAGGTGTCTATTGACCTTACATTTAAACTCCTGGAGTTTGTAGCCGTCTGTGAAGCAAGCATGCGGTAGGGAATTCCACAGGCGGGAAGTGCGAGGAAAGAATCTGTTGGAGTAGAAATTGCGGTTACATTTCATCGGTTTCACTATAAAAGGGTGGGACCTAGTTGCCAATCTAGTATCTCGTGCAAATTCACATCTGGGGGCACCACTAATTTAAGTTCCTCAGAGCAGAAGCCATGAAAGTATTTATAGAAGAGGTACAGGGAAGCCACGTCACGCCGGTGAAAGAGATACTGCAGGCGGTCAGCGAAGTCGGTATCAATCACATTACACATTCTTCGCTGTATTTTGTCAAGAACCCCGAGGAGAATACAAGGGGCACCCGACCAGATGTGGCAGTAGTACTCAATACACGGGCGGATGGTGGATTTATATAATTGCAGGATAGATTCAGGCGGAAAGAATTTCCGGGCCCTGCACAGAGAGCCAACTTTCATAGCCGCGGATTTAGCAATGGATTCGACGTAGTCATTCCACTTGAGGTCCGCTGAGAGTGTCAGGCCAAGCAGGTGTAGTGATTTACTCTCTGGGAGGCAAGCCTGTTCCATGCTAATGGGAGGGAAGTGCGGTTTTCTGTGGTGGTTTATTGACAGCAGTCTCGTTTTGGATGAATTGAATTTAACAAGCCATTTCTTACCCCAATCCACAACGGATAAGTGGTCCTTCTCAAGCTCGGCAAATAGGGTCGCCTTGTCACCTACACCAGATTTTTGATCGAGGCGAGAGTAAACTGTGGTATCATCGGCATACATGCCTACTAGATCATTGATATAGATTAGAAAGAGCGTAGGACCTAGGATAGAGCCTTGGGGTACACCCGCGTTTGTAGGGTAGTTCTGGGGGTGCATGTCCGTTTAATACCACCTTCAGTGTGCGGTTAGAGAGGAATGACCGGATTAAGTCCAACGAAAGTCCAGTTATGACATAGCTTCGCAGTTTCTGTAGAAGGCCGGCATGCCATACTCTGTCGAACGCTTTAGATATGTCCAAGGCGACGGTTCGGGCTTCACCATTCTTGCCTCTCTCTGAATTATGACATATTTTTCTTCTTTGTTCTTTTTGACTATTGCTCCTTTTTACAAGCTCTCTCTTCTTTGTCCCACCACCCTTTTTTAAATTTCAACTCAGAAAGAGATGTATTATTTATCGACTGTTCAAATTAGTTTTGCAACATCAATAACCTCTCCACTCTATTACGCCATCAAACTAATACTAATAATTAAAACACTGATATGATAAGTCATGTTTTCTTTTGTCTTAATTGTTTGCAAATATTTTTTTGCATCTATGCTTCTTGTGTTACTCAATTGAACAATGCAAAAATGCTAAAAATAATGTCACTACTATCTGGAAATATAAGAAACAAAAGCGACATGAATTATTTTATTCTAAAAAAATATTTTGTGTTTATATAAACGTCTATATTAATTGCTACTTCCAAATTAATGGATTTTGCAAATGTTTTACGCACAACACAAAATATCTAAGTTTATTTCTTCATTTTAATACTTCCAGATATTACTAACATATTATTAATAATTGAACATTAGTATCTGGTATTTCTATAATCTCATTTATGTATACTCGTTTTAGACAGAAGTATATTTAAAAAAAGTCATTCAATTTTTGTTTTCTCATGACCCAAAAGTCAAATCCTAATGTCACGGTTGATTTAGTTTTGCTGATTTTCTGTACAATTTCTTAAGCGGATTAATTTCAGTTGTCATGAATAATTATAACATATATTGCCCATTTATATTAGCAATAGCGATTAAAACAGTTTAATAGCTACTATTAATTGTACATAAAATGGGTTGAGATAAATGATCAAAGTTATAATAAAAATTATACGATACATAAACAGGTACGATATGCGATTGGATCGATTTAAAAATAATTAGTACACTAGTTAGATTGGAGCAATAAAAATACACTCAAGCCAAAAACAAATCATCACAAAAAGGATTCCACTGAAATGATTTTGCAGTCGAAAACTAAAATGAAAACGAAATGTCTTATAATTTCTATCCAGAGCAAGCAAATATTATTCAATAATGTCGACGTAAATATAGAGAAATTAACAATACCAAGAATTAGACAAAATGTAGTTATAAAAATAGCTTGAGAATGAAAATGACAAACTCTTAATTATGGAAATATCGTTACTATCACTAATCAAAATATATATTTGGAAATACGGTGGGATTGAAAGATCGATATTTACCACCGTTTACAAGCTAAAAGATTTCCTCTGGTTATCAACAAAGAGAATGTGAAATAGTTTGGTGAGCATAGCGAAGTAACAAAGAGTTAAACCCATAACTGGATCAATTGAGACAAATTAAAAATAAATGATTTTAAGTTAAATTTATGGATAGTAATAAAAGCGACATTTGGAAGAAACATAATAGATTAAAATCTTGAGTGAATATGTTAGCGATTCGAAAATTATTTCTCAATTAATAGATTCAGACATAATAATTTTTTCTAAGAATTATTTATAAGGAATTATGAAAACGAAATTGTTTTCTTCAAAAGAAACTGTTCTATACCTGATATAATTACGCTAATATATATGAGGAAGAAACGAATTATAGGGACATTTAGATAACTATTATTATTTAACTTAGCAGTTATTAAAATTATCTAAAAATATAAAAATATATTTAAAGTCAATACGTTTACAAGTTTCATATGTAGTGGGGCGTAATATTCTTGCTGTAGTATATTTTAACTGTGTAAAAACGGGGATATGGGTATCATTTAAGTTTCAAAAAGTTAGATATTAATAGATGACTATAGCGGAGACTATAAAGCTAGTCGTAAGGTCAGAATTTGTTCTACAAAAATAATGTAAGATATCTATAAGTATCAATCAAATAGCAATAAAAGTTATGAGAGAATAAACATTTTTTATCAGAATAAGAAATAAAAATTTCTTTTTAAGAACACTGAAGTTATAAACGAAAACATTAGTTGACGTTTTCTTTTTAACCAGATTTTTTGTGGCACGATACTGGGCTAGTTTTTAAAGCTGATTCTTCGTTGTAATTTCACTGTGAATTACTAGAATATAATAATGTGAGTAAAAAACTTGAAACATTTTATTTCCAGTTCAAGTAAATTCTTATAACATAAAAGCACCCTAATCACCTCACCAGTGTATTTTCAGCAGTTTCAGTCTCTATTTTGTCTCCTAGATTTATTTATTTTCTATAAATTACCTGACGCCAAACACACCAATTTTCTGATATAAAACACTTGATGTTTTATGATTTTAGTATAGAATTGATAAACGTCGTAATTTTCTAACAATTTGATAAAGAATTCCAAGGTAGATAATTCAGATAAAAATTTTGCATAAGAAAAAGTAATATATTAATCCTCATTGAAACCTAAGCCAAAATAATAGTTAATCGAACATATACGTCAACAATTTATGAAAAAAAAAAATGTGAACGAAACAAAGATACACATAATGTTTAAATATATAAGATCGTATGATATGCAATTTTATTCATTTTTGTTCACTCAT
This sequence comes from Ascarosepion bandense, assembly GCA_037127315.1. Taxonomy (NCBI): domain Eukaryota; kingdom Metazoa; phylum Mollusca; class Cephalopoda; order Sepiida; family Sepiidae; genus Ascarosepion; species Ascarosepion bandense. Next base: position 370,946 of record JBBBDQ010029484.1, read on the forward strand.
AAAAATATTTGACGTCAAGAAGTAAATCCACAGATAATGAAATATTTCTAAATCATAAAATACATGCTGAAACATAGGTTACGAGATTGATTTTACTTATATAATAATTTACTGAACCTAAAATATAACTTTCATTGTGTTTTACTTGCATTATTATATACAGGCACTTAACAGTAAAATAAGACATTTTGGCCTGTTTTAAGCTAAAAGGTATCATGTCTACAGAAAGAAAACTGATATGATGGGTAAAAACGTTTTGCTTTTAAGAATCAGCGCTAAAAATGAGCCTAGAAATATGTGTCCATTGCCCACCAACATTTCGGTAAAAAAATGATGTCGACCGCTGTTTTCCTTAAATATATATATAAATTTCCTGATATATTTTTTATTAATGAAAGAGAAAATCTCTAGCCCATGACGGTAATATAAGTTCTACTCAGTAGAGAAAAATGTCAACTTTCTTAGCAGCAGATATAACAATGGATTCAATATAGTTGTTCCAATCTCTATCAGCAGATAATGTTATATTGTCAATGCGCAACGATACACTATCCTGGAATTTAGAATCGGCCATAATGATGGGCGACAGAAAGTAGATTTTCTGATGATTAATAGGGAACAGTGTTCTTTTAAAGCCAATAATATTAACACAGTATCATTTACCGTATTTCAAAACAGACTGTAATTCATTTTTTAAATCATCCATCAATTTAATTTTATCGATCTGATGAAGCACACCATAAAAACCGGAGTTAATCATTGTCTCATCATCATAGATACCAACTTCAAAATTGAAATTATATTAGCTCATTGCTCAATGATGAAAACCTTATCGCTGCAACTATAAATATAAATAAAATTTAGTTTACTGTCGAACGTTTATTAAATATTTAAAAGATGAGGTAATTTTGAAAATAAAATAATTAAATTTATCGAATGAGTTTTACAAAGAGGAAAAACAATAAAATTAATCTGTTCAACTAAAGAAAGAAAATATAATAATATGCATATAATTTTTGGAATAATGACATTATTTGATAGAACATTTAAACGGCCAAAAACCTAGTGAATTCCATTTTTTGTGATGGAAAGAAAGAAAGAAAGTAAATGTAATATTCCTAGTTAAAAAAAATCATTATTTTGTACAAATGATTATTTTTAATGCTTTCATTTTTTCTTTGTGTAAATTGTTTTCGGACAATGTCATTTAATACAATTTCTACTTATATATATTAAGAACGTCTCTTTTTATCAGTCATGGCTTTCATAGGACAAAATATTTTGAGAAACTTATGCTCTTCGTTGAATTAACCGAGGTTGAATTCAATCATATTTTTGCTCATTTTTTATTTAGCATTATATAATAATTTTTTTATGTGACCATAATCTACAAAGTGAATAACACATTTGACATATTTGGAATCACTACTGTCAGACATCAATATATGTTTCACAAAATATCATTCCAAACCATTTTGACTGTAAAGTCATCGTGGTTAAGATCGTTTTGAACTCGTTTAGATCGCGAGAGAGGTTTCTTCAAAATTGTAAACAACAGTCAGTTGGTAACATTGTTCAAAAATCGAGATAAAAACTTCATGCTTTCGAAATATCAGGCAATATTTCTATCCAAAAATGCAGTAATTTTTCAAATTTTATTTGCCCATAAATCGAAGTATTTTTATAAACTGCGGATATATATTGCAGTTTTTTGTTTTAAATGTATACGAGTATAATTGCTTATATATATATATATATATTGTAATAGTTGTTAAAATGGTTTATAAATTCATAGTATCACTACACAAACATTTTCGCGTTTTGAAGTTGTTTTGCATATTTCTCATCGGGTGACAAAGTTTGAATGAAAATTAAATGGTGAAAACGGTTTATTTTTAGTGAGATGATGTTTAAGTGAAAGTGGGGTTGGGAGCTTATTCTGATTCTGTCGGCCGTATTGTAGTCTTGGAAATATGGCTTAGGAGAGGTGGCTTAGTTTAAGACAGGTACCTTATTTATTTTGTCTGGGTGTGGTGGAAGTGGCGTCGCTGTTAATGAGAACGATGTAAATAAATATGGTGGGGAGTTTAGAATGGTCTAGTCGTCCGTTCGTGGTTCTAGATGTGCTGCTATTGGGTTAAGAGAAGGGTGTTGGGTAGCTTAGTTTTGGGCAGGTCGCTTTTTCGTTCAGTTTAGGTATTTTATATTAGGATATATGGTTGCTTTTTATGCAATGCCAATTGTTTTTATTTTACTACTATTTACAGGTAGATAGAATTATTGTTGGTGTGGTGTGAGATTTATGTTCTTTTATTTCTACGTTTTTTGTTCTATTTATTTAGAGTGTTGATTATATCTTATTTATTACATTTTTTGGGGGGGTCGTGTGGATGAGGTGTTTTTTTTTTGTTTATTTAAATTTTAACGAGAAATATTTGCGATGTTTGCATAATACTGCTAATTCGACTCTACGGTTTAATAGTTCGCTAATGTTGAGGTACTTTAGAATGTGCAGCTTTTCACTTAAACATAAAGGGCAGATGTCGTTAAGTGAGTTGTAAGATCTTGTTTTTTCTAAGATTTTTTATTTTACTTTGGGTTTCTGTTTTGGGTCGTTTAGCTTCCAAAACTATGCAGAAAGGGATGTTTGGTCTCGGTATAAGTTGTTTTTGAATGAAGTTAAATGCATGTGCCAGCGCTGCTTAAAAGTGTTCTTAGTAGATCCGATATACACTTTATTTATGGTGGGATTTTCAATTGATGTAATATTGCATTGATAGATTATTGAGTCTATTTTACATTTATTCCGTAGTGGGCAGTTGCTGGGGTTTCTACAATTACATAGGTTTTTATTGTTGTCTTCTTTATTATTTTGGGAGTTAATTTTATTTTGATCTACGAGTTGATTTAAGATATATTTGTTATGGTTTGTTATGATTTTTTCTACGTTGTTTGTGCAAATATAGCTTAGTTTAAGTGTATTTTTGTTGAAGATTTTACTAAGAGGCTTATTGGTGGGGAAGTGTTTATAATTAAGTTGAGGAACTTCTGTCCTAACTTGGTGTTTATCATTTGGTTGAAAGGAGGGGTGTACCAAATGATTTTTCTATTTCTATTTTTCCTGTTATGGTTATAGTTAGTTATATACTGGTTGTTTTGGTTTGTGTAGCCACTTTTTTTAGGGACTTATTTTAGAGACTTCTATGTTTGTCAAATATTTCTTCACTGGACGAGTTTTTACTAATTGTCTATTCTATGGAGGAGGGTATATGTTTGATTATACTTGGGGGTGGTTTGACTTTAGGTGGATGTATAGTGGGTATTCGTTGGGTTTTATGTATGGTTGGTAATTATTATTAACTAAATCAAGTGTTACATCGAGGATTCGAACTTTGTAATCCGAGAAGAAGCATGCAAAACAGCGTCGAAAAGCGAAATTTTTTTTGTGGTGATACTATGAATTTCGAATTCCAGTTGAATCCACTGTATTCACTTACGCGCAAATACCCTTGGGAAAGGTATTAATCCGTCTCTTCCTTCCAGTTATGGGTTAAATAGCAGGACAGATTGGGTTCTATAGCCTTGGTCGGCAACCAGTCTACCGCAGAAAGCAATGGCAACCTACTGCGGGATAATCTTCTGCCCAGTCAGTCATGTCTCTTTCGAGACATGATCGCCCAAGCGTGTATCACGTATGGCATTTAACTGACTGACTATGAATTTATAAACCATTGTAACAACTATTACAATATAACGCTCTACGTTGTATCGAGCACTCTTTATAAAAGTAAATGCATGAACAGCAGGTAAAAAAAAAACCTACGAGTTCCACAACTTTATTACAGTATATATGACGGAAATTAACGAAGATTAATAAAACTTGGTTATAAACAACCGATAATTTGAAATGATTTGTTTGAACAATATTTTTGATCGGTACACGTATTCAAGTAGCTATTCTGTTCTTAATCAAACAGTATTATATAATTATTTGTCCCGGTTTGATTATTTACGATATATTTTTATTACGAAAATATGTGGATTCGAAACTGCGACCCCTATCAATATAGAGAAAGCCGCCCTGTGATCGGGTGGGTCTTCACGGACATCTGTCCGTGAATTGTTATATTATAATGTTATTAACATATTTGAAAATGACTTATGTAATCCGAAATCTTCGATTGGATTATAAAAATTTATGTTTCAATATTTTGACTTTCTTTTTTTACTTAAGGATAATGCTATTAATCTTATCAGAATAATGTAATAAACATTACATAAAATTAATAGACAAAATTTTCTTATATTATTTCATGAAACATGCATCAATAAACAAATGCTATTCTATCTATAAATTTAAATATCTATCTATCTATCTATCTATATATATATATATATATATATATATATATATATATATATAACGGAAACGCGAAACCATAGAAATGATATAAATTCTTTTTTTATATTAACTTGCAGTATAGCCCGACGTTGCTCCGGTGTAACGAAAGCTTTAAAACTAATCCATAGTTCTGGAGCTCAGACTCAGCCTAAAGAATATTTGTGTAAAGTTTCGTGAGAATCCGATGAATTGTGGATTTGAATAAAGGACATACAGAGAGATAAATAGACACACACACACACACACACACACACACACACACACACACACACACACACAAACATCTTGCCTTTTATATATATATATATATATATATATATATATAATCAATTTTCTGCACTATTGGAAGAACTGTAACGTTGAAACTTCCTTATGTCCTTGACTATGAGTATATCAAATTTGATTAAAATCGGACCACTCCGTCTATAACACGATTTTTTCGATTATCGATATTTATCGGGGGTACCTCGACACAAAACCTAACTAAGAACACTCGCAGACGCTTATAGTACAAATATGTATATTTTCAAGAATATCGATTGGAGTCTATAGGTATCGGACACACACACACATACACAGACACACAGACAAAGTTCCATTTACAAATAAGTTTAGATTAGATTTAGATAAATGAATATCGTACGAACCATATCTGTGAAGTTATTTTTTCCGCGTAATCTTCCCTTGTTTTGCGAGTAAACAAACACACTTAAAAATATGCCCGCGTATCGTGGGCAAACAAACACACTGTAGGATGTACTTGCGTACCTGTTGTTAGTAAACATTCATATGAGTAAACATCTGACATTAAGAGGAAAAGATAATATATCGGAAATAAAGAAAGTGATTCGTTAGGGTATAGAATCGTTAAGAAAAAATGAATTATTCAGTTGTTATTTATATGTACCTTGTAAATATATCCTGTTTTTATATTGTAGAAACATGATTTCAAGTAATTGACACGCTAACATTTGCACAGATTTTGGTAGAAGTTTTATAAAAGGATTCAAATCTTCACATATTGTATAATTCTTCAAAGAAATTGCTAAACATGAATTGAATTGAGTCATTAAATGATACAAGACGTCCTGTATGTGAATTTTCATCGTGAATTCCTCAAAATTATTTTATGGTATATTAACTTTAATTAAATCGGGCATTTGCCTCACCGCAAATATCATTCTTCTTTGTGTGAGTAATATTTTAAATATATTTACGTATGTTATTGCCATTTTCTTTTTTATGCTTTCTATCTGGGAACGAGAAATCGGGGAGCCGAGTTCGAATTCCAGCCGAATTCATTGCATTCACTTACGCGCAAATACCCTTGGGAAAGGTATTAATCCGTCTATTCCTTCCAGTTATGGGTTAAATAACAGGACAGATTGGGTTCTATAGCCTTGGTCGGCAACCAGTCTACCGCAGAAAGCAATGGCAACCTACTGTGGGATAATCTTTTGCCCAGTCAGTCATGTCTCTTTCGAGACATGATCGCCCAAGCGTGTATCACGTATGGCACTTAAACTGACTGATATATCCTCTTGATATCACCATTTCTAAAAATTCTCTTGACATATTATCATGTAGCTGTTTCGGTTATCTCTTTAATCATAATCACAACTCACATTGAAATAACTATTTTTTTTTACCCTTTTTCGTTGCTCACACTACATTTAAAAGTATTACAGAAAGACCATAATATATCTTGCATAGTGTTGCGTTAGTTATTTATCATTCTTTCTTAGATATCTTAATATATTTCCTGTGTCCTTATTAACAATACGTTACATAATTTACAAATTAAATCACGGACTTTTTATCCTTGATATGAAACTATAACGGTGAATAAGATGTTTTGGCTATGCTGAAGACATTCTTGTTCTAAATTGTTATAAAACTAATTCAACATTCTCTACCAATTGTTACAAGTCGAACTTCTGATAAAACTTACTAAAAATGATGTTGTAAATATAGATTTGAAAAAAATCAACTTTTCAAATGAATTTGTTAAGATAAATATAGTGTATGTGTTACGAAAATTTAATACATGAGTAATTGCAGATTGCAGCAGATTACTTTTATCAAAAAGAGCCAGAAAATACAAATCTAATGTATGAAACGGAAAACTTTATTCAGGTTTTTAAATAGCTGTTTCAAATTAAAATTTTATATTCGTTGTTAAAAGGTGCCCCACTAATTTAGAAACATTAAGCCTATCATCTATATAAAAATCTTATCTCTGATCAATGCTTCCATGTATTTTTAAAAGAATAAATCCTTTAAATAGCTCAAACGGCTGATTCATCATGTGTTTTGAGACCGATACTTACCTACATCCTGGACTCTTCCAGTACTATATTACTATGTGATTGGTAGTATTATGGTAGTAGCACCAGTAGTGCTACTATTGACACTGTCAGCCCTCTGCCTTCGGGTTGGGGGCGCTCTCTGCTTCCGAGCGGAGAGCAATAAACCAGTCGTAGTTCCGCCGTAGGGTAGAAGCACGACTGGGCAAAAATAGACAGCCATTTTTTGGGCCGGCCATATAGCCCGGAAATCCCAGTCATAACTGACCATGTGTCACATGTTGCCCTTACTGGGAGCGACAGCTAAATAATGTAGCACCAGTAGTGCTACTATTGACTCTGTCAGTTCTCTGACTTCGGGTAGAGGGCGGTCTCTGCTTCCGAGCAGAGAGCAATAACCCAGTCGTGGTTCCGCCGAAGGGTAGAGTCGCAACTGGGGAAAAATAGACAGGTATTTTTGGCCGGGCCATATAGCCCGGTAAACCCACTTACAACTGACCCTGTGTCACTTGTTGCCCTTAGTGGGAGGGACAACTAAATATAGTAGCACCAGTAGTGCGCAGCCGTGTACGACTACCAATATCGGACACCACTGAATATTTAGCACCGCTTAATCTTACACTATTCTTTGTAACCTTTCTGTTTAATATATTTTCTTTACTTCTAACCCGTGTTCCGTGTTTTCCTTCCGTGGCCCCCACTTTGGATCCACATCGTCATGAATCCATATAGGCAATTTCAACTAAATCAGAAACAAATTGCTTAAACAAAGAAAAACACATCAACTGAAAACCTGAAACAATCGAATCCTCAACAAAACGGTAGCACGTAAAGCTAGTAGAGGTAATAAGAAAAATCAAGGTATTACATTAATACATTACCAAAGCAAAATAGTTAGAAGATAATCTAAAAATATCGATATAATTTGATGAAATTTTGCTATTATTTAGACTGAAAATTTACTTTAATTTCTATTGAGATTATGCATTCGTTCTGATTATTCATTTATTTCCGATATCTATTGGAATCTTAGAGGCATTATCTGATAATTAAGAATTTTTTTAGCAAATGATATCCTTGATGATGTACGCACGTTCCAAAATCAACATGATTGCAAACTGAGAACCGATCTATCCACTGGTTTAAATCTACAATGCCAACATGGATAATAGTGATTTCTTAGTTTCAATACTTAAGAATCGAAGACAGAATAATTTCTTTCTCTACCGTATAGATATCGATTTCTCTTTAAAATTGAAGGAGGCTACGACTGAGGCTTCATGGTTCGAATGTATTGCGTTCAAGTTCACTCCTGATCTAAAGTGAGACTCTCATATGCAATCCATTTCTCAAGATACTGGAATATGTAGGGAGCCATATATTGCTCAAAAAAATTTATCTGCCATGCCTTACCTTTACAATAGATATAATATAACAAATGCAGCTCTTTTATCTAGTAGAGAGTATTTTTTAGTTTTTCAATTTGTTAGAGATCAAAATTACGTACGGAATATTATAAAGTATTATTCTCCGTTCTGGAAATTTTCTCGGGGAATCAAACTTGCATGCTGATTACTACTTTATAACTTTTAGCATAACTGACATTTTCTAACAGATCATAATGCTGCAACAAATTCCATTTAGTTGGATATTATTTATTTGCTTAGTGTTTCAAATGTTAAAAGTGAGATTCACTCAGATATTTCTCTAATAGTCAGTTAAATGCCATACGTGATACACTTTCGAGACATAACTGACTGGGCAGAAGATTATCCCTCAGTAGGTTGCCATTGCTTTCTGCGGTAAACTGGTTACCAGCGAAGGCTATAGAACCCATTCTGTCCTGTTATTTAACCCATAACTAGAAGGATTAGACAGATTAATACCTTCCCCAAGGGTATTTGCATGTAAATGAATGCACTGTAATAGCAAAAATAATAGTAAAATTGATAATAGCCTTCCTTGTGGAAATTTTGCTAGTGTCTTTAACTTTGACTTAAGGATCAAACGTCAGGTATTCTTCCCATACATATAACCATCATGTCTCTCACCTACCCGTCCTTTCATAACACGATTCATTGATCTTTGTCCTTTCGACTGTAGATGTAAAGCGTGAGAAATCATATATATATATATATATATATATATATATATATATATATATACTCTCCTGACGTAATTTTTTTGAAATTCCTGAACTTCCGTCGGCAATTTTATTTTGAGTATAAGTTGCCGATGATGCGTGAAATCTCTCTTAGGGATTTCATGCAGAAATGATCATACAGCGATTTTGAACTTCGAAATTTATTTTTTATATATATATATATATATATATATATATATATATATATATATGCAGATTTAAAATTTTCTAAGGTGGAAAAAATTCTTATTAAATAGAAATAATAATCGTTATTAATCTTTAAAATATGTAAGTAAGCATTATTAATTACAATAAAGTTACATATACTTGATACTTGTAATTTACTATATGTACAGTTTTTGAAAGTAAATGCTTTTTTTTTCAGTTATTAGGTTGTTACAAAAATAATGGCCGGTTTCGGAAAGATAAATTTATTCGTGAAAAGCTATTAGTAATTACGTTAATATTAGTTAAATTACGAGCATTGAACATCTATGCAACTTTGCTATCGATTAAAGATTTAATTCAGTCTTCATTGATAACAAGTGATGTAACAACATTTTTGAAAGCTGATTGTATCACTGGTTTAGATCTAAAGTATTTACCTTTTAAAAAATTCATTAAAAATAATAATCTCTGTATGAAAGACCAAGAGAATGTTGAACGTTCATATTCGAAGTCTGTGAGTTTTACAACGTGGTTCTTGCAATGTAGGCCTCGCATTATCGAAAAGCAAAATTTGACTAATAGCTCCACCCATGCAGGTCCCATTGTTGGAGGTCTTCTTGAATTTCAGCAAGTTGACTCCATTAAATATTGCATAATTTTTTTGATTGGCTTCCAGAAAGCATGACTGGATAAAACAATTGCAGAAAACCAGACAATTATCATAATCTTTTGCCGATGGGAATTATCACAATTAATCTGTTGACCTGATCGTTTATGGTTATTATAAAGGATCCACTTTTCATTACAAGTAACAGTCAGTCAAGAAATCTATCATTGGTGGTAGCAGAAGGAGCATCGAGCACACTTTAAAACAGCAAAGTTTTGTCTTTCTTTGAGATAATATCCAGCTATTTCACTTTGGCAATAATCTGAAAATGGCCTGAGATTGTTGCAGTGTTGACATCAAGCGTCAAAGACATTTCTCTGACATTTGACGTGGGTTTTCCCCAACAAATGCTTGCAATCGTTAGTTGTCAAAACTACATTAACTCCTTCCTTCCCTCCTTCATTCCTCAACTTCAAGGCTGCTATGACACATACGAAATTTCTGAAACCACCTTCATACTGTCCCATAGCATGCAGACCCATCTCTATATGCTCTGTTGTTACTGGCCGAAGTCTGTCAGACACTGTGTCCAAGTTTGAACTCATGCAAGAAAAGTAAGCAAAGACCACGTTTTTCCATCTTCATAATTAAGGGATTCTATGCTTCGAAATTATATTTTCTGAAAAAGAGTTTACAATTATTAAAGAGCGCACGTTAATTATTATGTATACCAAAATCAAACAAATATATACCGTGAACAGTGAAAATGACTTTTTGAAGTAAAACACTTTAAAACAGCCATTATTTTTGTCACGACCTATTATCATTTATTACTCATAGCCTATAAAGAAAACGCGTTGATTGAAATGGATACAAGAAATTAGTCATTATTGTTTTCTTTCGGATTTCTACAGGCTGTAATTACATGAAATTCCGTTCGAGGAGTTTTCATTCAAATGTTGACTTTCCGGTTGTCAGTATATTTTTCATAATCCCCACGTATGTTTAAATAGTATATAATTTTTGCACGTTAGTTAAGACTACCTTTGATTGCAATAAAATGCTGTTACAACAGAACAACAGATTTTTATGTGTTTTTATGCTAATTTTTCATATAATAAATGAAGAAACATAATATAGTGATAATACATATTTTCACATGTTTCTCTCCTGCATAATTAGTCATGTACGCTTAGCAACATTCACACACGCATAATCTATCTATCTATCTATCTATCTATCTATCTATCTATCTATCTATCTATCTATCTATTCATATACTAGCAGTATAGCCCGGCGTTGGTCTGTGGAATGATAGTTTTAAAACTAATCCATGATCCAGGAGCTCAGACACTTTGGACGTTGCCACGAAAGACTAAAAAGCAATAGCTGTTTGCAGTTAAAGCGAAACCGTAGCCTGAAAGAAATATGAATGGATGTCAGGTAAATTTTGATTTCCTGGTATCGATATCAAATAAGTCTTTTTCGTAGTAAACTGAATTTTGAAGGTTAAATAAGTCCTCTGAGTAAATGGTATCGTGGTTGAACCTAAGAACTACAATTATACCTACTTAGAGTCAAACCCGAAGCAAAAACTAAAATAAAAGAACTGAAAAAAATACAGACAAATAGGCAGATAAACAGACACACAAACATCTTGACTATATATATATATATATATATATATATATATCATCGATTTTCTGAACTTTTTTAAGAACTGCAATCTTGAAACTTCTGAATATCGTTTATTATGTCTTTGTCTATTAGTGTATAAAGTTTGATTAAAATCGGACCATTCCTTCTATAACCCGATATTTTCGATTATCGTTATTCGATATTTATCGGGGGTACCTCGGCACGAAACCTAGCTAAGAACTCTTGCAGACATTTATAGTACAACTGTGTAAATTTTCAAGAAAATTGGTTCAGCCGTTTCGGAATCTATAGGTAACGGACACACATACAGACACACACAAAGTTCCATTTATAAATAAGTTTATATATCAATGTGTGTGTGTGTGTTTGTGTGTGTGTGTCTATTTTGCGGCGCTATATTCCTAGTGTCACCTTCACTGAATATTACAATTGTGAGCCCCAATATTACATACACAATTATCCTCATTCTTTTTCTATTCTAGTAGTAAGTAGTTTTTCTTTTTTTATCCCATTTTCTTTCGAAGTACTGATGCTTTGTAGAATAAAGCTGGATGTTTTATCAATCAATATAATCTTCGCCTATTCAAGTATTATGTTAATTATTTTCTTTCTCGCATCACAAAATGAAATTCAAATCTTGCCTTCTCTTAGGACTAATTAATCCAAAACATTGTGTATATCTTTGTCTTAGTATTAAGTGAACATTATATATAATCTTAAGGTAATAATGGGATTTCTCACCATATTTTTGCACCTTTAGAGTGAGGCTATTCTAACGGAGATAATGATTTTGCAAGAACTTATTATGGTTGGCGTAATTTAACAGTAAACATCTAAAACAGTGCACAGAAGGGAAACAAAAGGGGATTAACTATCGACTATAACATGACAAAGTATAGCTTTTCGCAAAACATAATGACGAAGATGGAAAATTCCAATGAGAAATGTCGACAATAAACAAGTAAAAATGTGTTTTAACAGAGAACGGAAAATGTGACAAGGAAACTGGAACGCATAGTTGATTATCAAATATGCATTTCGAAACAAAAAAAGGAAATAAAATGCAAGACAGTTTAGTCAGAAACAAAGAAAGTTTTGTTGAATTTTATATAATATCAAAATGGTAGTAAATATTAGATAGTCTCTTCACAGATAAAGAGAAACCTAGGGGCAACAGAACTGTTGTTCTATAGAAAAATACTGATAATTCTATGAACAATGGATACTGATAACTCCATGAAACATCGGATAGATCTTAAGGAAAATGGAAACAAAGAGGCCACTTATAACAAGAATCAAGAATTGACAGCTGAAATATATTGGATATAATGGGAAAGTAGAGTTTGTTCAGTTTGACATTTACAGCGCATATGGATGGCTAGAGGGACCAGTGAGGGACACGGACAACATTTCTGGCAAGCTTGTTTGAATAAACGGTGGAAGTGGTGAAAAATTTTGACAAAGCAACAAAAGTTGCTAACGGCTACAAGGGATTGGTCGATGAGATCGTCCACATTATGAAAGGATGGGACATCGCTACGACCATCTTATGTGTCTAGTATATGCGAAGTTGGTTCAACAATCTCGGTGTCGAATTCCAGATTTCTGATTCAGTGTTAGGTTTGGCGGCATTAGAATTCATCATATTCGCTTGAAAGTTAAATAAGAAAAACGACACAATATCAAAAATTAAAAAAAAAAACATATATAAATTAAAATAGCATTGTAGAAAATTTCACTGCGTGAATTTTGTAACATGAAAGTGATGCTTTTTGCAGTGATTCAGTCAACTTGTTTTTCAACAGACATTTTTCTAACGGTGATAATATAATTTTATCTGTTCTACATTAATAGAAAAGTGTGTACACATCAGCTGCCTGTTTCTTTATCCAACCAACAACTGTGGCCAATTCTTAATAAGGTAAAATTGTCAATATTAATATTATAGAAATATTATAAGTATGGTTTTGAATCATGAATTTAAATTTACACTATTGACTTCGTTCGGACAGTTTCTTTCATCATTATGGCGATATTCTTGATGTTTCTGTCGTTTTAGTCACGGTTTGCATCAGTTCATATACGCTGGAATTGTAAAACGAATACGTTATCTATTTCCCGGAAGTAGATTGTTGTCATTCCATGTACTATACCTTTTTGGATATAAGTTTATAATTACAACCAGACTTGTAAAGGAAAAATAGTCTTCAATCAAAGCACCATTATGTAAAACTGATATTATGCATAAATACATGTTCTTTAAGTACTGTTATTGTTTTTACCGAAAAAATAATAGTTTGATACCTACTGTAATAGTCGATTAATAGTTTCACTTTTGTTTTCAAAAGATTCCGCAAATAGACTATTATATTTTCTGCCATAACTTATACATTTTGCAAAATTAATGCTTTTCAGAAACTTTTCCCATTAACTTGGTTAGCGACTAGTTTAATAGAAGAAAAACTGAATTCAAACCATCCTGGAGAGGGTTGAGCTCTATTAGTCATTAAGACGAGAAATTAATCAAAGGTGTTACCATTTACAATTATTACACATACTGAAAATCTAATATATCGTATAATTTGATTAAAACATATGGAATCATTTTCTACGTAAATTCATTTATAATACTTTTTGTTATTTATGGAGAAAATACGCTATTTATTATTTCGCCAAAAATAAATTCTTAATCATCGTCTTATACACGAACATATTCGGTAAATATTGTAAATAATGCATTTAAAAGTATTTCAAAATGACTGGAAAGAGGAGGGTTTTACTCATAAATATGAATTTTTGACTAATTAATTGGCAACGCACTCCAATCAATTGGTAGGAAGCGACGTTCACCTGATCTTGTCTTCGTAATGGCTATTAAGCACGGGAATAAGAATTATGGAAGCTAGTTATAGATCAATAAACACGGCTGGAAGTTGATTAATCAAAAGTCAGCGATTACTGTTCGAATTTAATCACATTAGTGAATGATCTATCACTCGATGTAGCCACCCGTCACGATCCTAAGTTAACGGATGTCATAAACAGTTGACCGTACATAACTAACGAACCATATATATGCATATACTCTGTTGATAGGACATATTTTTAAGCATACGAAACCAGTGATATTTTTGGGAAACTATACATGAATATAAAAATAACACAAGATTGAATTAAGAGCTTAAGATCTCCAGTAATTTCCGTGAGCATCTTAAATTATTTCTGATTGTGGATTAGACATACCATTCTTACACTCAATTTGATTAATTTTAAATAACATGGTACATAAGCGTTTATAAGCTCACTTTATGTATAGTAAGACCACTGATTTTTTTAAAAATGTAATTTTAACTCACACAGTAAAAGATTACCGATGTATATTGCAACCAATCACGGAAATTGTACGATATTTATAATCTTAAAGAAATTAATTATGAATAATACTAAAAATTAAAAACTCGTACTATACTAGTGTATCTTGTAAGACTGCTTTGTCAACGTAGTTTATTGATATGAGAATATAGATGAGAATATATGATTAATGCCTAATTGCAAGTATTACATTAAATGTTAAATGTCTGCCACATTTTATGACATATATGTAAAATATGGTCTAATTTTTCTGAGACAATTCAAAGACTTTTACCCTTACAGGTAAATGAAAAATGAGAAAAGTAGGGATAAAAATAAACAATTTTCTTAATGAATATGTTCGAATATATAACTAAACAAATCCAAGGAGGGAATATAGTGATTCCTTAGATATTTACAGCAAAAAATAAAATAAATTAAATTGTGAGGAATCCTAAGCACTACCTAAATTATAAAACGCTTGCGATCAAGAGAAATAGACTTAAACCTGCAAAATTTAATTTCGATAGTTTCCAATCAAAACTAATCCCATGTTTTACATATTTTAACACTTCATACCTGTTCGGAAACTCATCCAAATATAGGGCATATATGTATGGTTAGTTGTTAACTTTCGTAGTGTTGTAAAAAGAATCTGAAATAACGCGTGAAATAATATTAAAAGTGCGATATTAATTATTAAAAACACGCTACTTTAAATCTAGTTGAGTAAACATCAAACTATAATACATCTTTATGTTCAAATGCGTAAAATGAAACAAACAAATAATTTGGGATGTCATATATTATCTGACTTCGTGTGTAATTTCGCGTAGGGTTTATTTATTTTAGACACTTGTTATGAAAAAGAAGAAAATGAAAGCTGGCTAAGAAACCAACATAAATATTGTATTGAAACAACAAGAATGCAGACGCCGGGTGACAAGTAAAATTTATGATATCAGACGTTGGGTCAGAAATGTTTTTATATTAAAATAAATATTATTTCATTGAAGGATGTGGTTGCCTTTTTACCGGCGTAACCATAATCAGAAAATGTAAAACTAGAAACTATTTTATAAACGTTATTTTATCAGACGTTGGGTCAGAAATGTTTTTATGTTAAAATAAATATTATTTCATTGAAGGATGTGGTTGCCTTTTTACCGGCGTAACCAAAATCAGAAAATGTAAAACTAGAAACTATTTTATAAACGTTATTTTATCAGACGTTGGGTCAGAAATGTTTTTATGTTAAAATAAATATTATTTCATTGAAGGATGTGGTTGCCTTTTTACCAGCGTAACCAAAATCAGAAAATGTAAAACTAGAAACTATTTTATAAACAATGTGCCTAAAACATGACATTTGTAAAACGAGAAGTGGCCAATATATAGATCGGAAAACAGTTGCATTAGAAGTTACTCAGCGGTTGAAATGAGAATGAGAGAGAACAGTGGACGAACACGGCCCATGGCTACTCTCTCGTATGCGTGTTTGCTAACCCCATACCATCTACTCAACAGACAATTTCACCGAGAAACAAATAAAGAAAATATTTTATACTTAATTTATATTTATATATTTATATATAGGTGTTGCACTGGTCATTTTATTAGCGTAAAAAGATAGTCGATTCTATCAGCGAGAAGATAACTAATTTTAGGTCTACATTTGATTTTCATTGTCTTATTGGTATGTAACAGTAATTCACTATGGTTGTATAAACAATAAGGCGATTTTGCATGAATGTCAATTAACACTTAGACTCACAACAGTTCAAGCAGAACTCCTGTATACGAGCCAAAACTAAAAATACTGCATAAATATTTGGCTCTCTGGACTGGATCATAAAGTAACTGACAGCTCCTAATGTGCTTTAACTTTAAAAGAGTTAGATCAAGCCAAAATCTGTGCATTAGCTGCTTAACTCCATTTCTCTAGCCTTGACGCTGTTGAAAAAAACATTTGCATAACCTTGTATACAATCTTTTTCATCCTTCAACTTTTTTCTCATAGAACGATCGTTTCTAGCCTGTCGTAACTTGACCGCTATTTTCATTGCAAAAGATTGGCCAAAATACATTCCCTGGCCCCACCTGATTAGTACTTCAAAGCTAAGGACCCACATGCTAAGTAAACTGTATTGACTCATCTTTATTTTATTCATAATCCATTGGCATGGAAAATGTTTCATTTGAGATATTCTTAACCGGAACAGAATTAATATCGTAATATCTTCAAAGAAAAAACCTGCTCGATCACTAAGTTTTTAACCACTTCAACCATTATCATACATATCCGCATAATATGCAACCCATGCCCCCTCATTATACGCACTTACAGCATGCACATTATATAAATTTCTATTTTGACTAAGAAATAGCATATGTATTGCATGTTACATTACTAGACAAAATTCAATAATTATTCTCGGCATTTTCCATATCGAAATACCACAACATGACGATAAGCAACCAACAAAATAAAGCCCAACCAGTTCAACAAAAGTCACTTAAACTTTTTAAACATTCTTTTTCCAATATTGGAGATATTCCTACCAACTTCTGCATTGTCGAATCGTTCCTCTTCGAAAAATCTCCGGACATTCTAGTAATCTCCTCCTATGAATTCTCGAATGCTGGCATATCTTCCTCTCAGATATCTACATGCATAGCCACATAGTTTATTTCATGAACATCATTCGCTGTATAAGGAACTATCTTTTGTATGCCCAGACTATTCTTACACGTGTACCCGTCTCACTCTAAATAAAACTTCTTCAACTATTTCTTCTTTTTGTCGTCTCCTCATGCTTTCATAATTTTTGTGTGCTATATACCATCTGCACATTTACCAACATACAATTCTTCTGGGGATTGAATATTGCTTCAGTGTCTTGTCTCGTGCATGTTAGTCATTTGGCAGCACGATTTAATATACTTTCTCACCGAGAATTAATGTTGAACAATTCCATGTGGGTTTCGATCTTTGTGAATAATTCTACATGGTTGTTTGTTGTGTGTGGAAACGTAAGCTAGAATGTTTTCTTCTTCTATATGCCCTGTCCTTTCAGGACGTAGACGATCATGGCTTTCCACGTTTCCCTATACCAGGTAGCTCTGAGTTCGCCTTCTGTTACACCATGCAATCCTCGTTCAGTCATCCACCTGATTAGGTCCTTCAAATATGTTATCCGTTGCTTTCCCCTCTCTCTTTTTCCCTCAATCTGGCCTGTTCGTTTCAGATTCTCCAAGCTCTCCTTCCTCATTGCGTGTCCCAAGAACTTCAGCTGTCTCTTCCTGATGCTCAGTATTAATTTCCTTTTTGATACCATCATTTCCAGGAACTCATCATTGCTCACATGCTCGATCCATGATGTTCACAGCGTCCGTCTCTAGAACCACATTTCAGTTGCTTCAAGTTTTTCCTTCATCTTTGATGATACTGTCCAGCATTCACTGCCATATTGAAGGACGGACAGCACGTAGCAATCCAGTACTCTCTTCCTTGTTTCTAGCGAAATTATCCTGTTTCTTAATACCTTACTCAACTTCTAGAATGCTTCCTTCGCTATGCCAATTTGCCTTCGGATCTCTGTGTAGCACTTTCCGTCTTCTGTTATAACGCTTCTAGTATCCCCGAATATTTGGCATATTGGGCTGCCCTTTTTACTGATGGCCATGCATTCGGTTTTCGTGCAGTTTATTTCTAGTCCTTTTCTTGTTAATTTCTTCAGCTACCTTCTGTAGAGGGTCTTGTAGTTTCCTTTCAGTGTCTGATATCAGCACTGTATCATCCGCTTACCTTAGGTTGTTTAAATTGTGGCCTCCGATTACGAATCCAGGTATTTTTTCTAGGGTCCTCAAAATATTCTTGCTGTACAAGTTGAACAGATTCGGTGAGAAGACACATACTTGTCTTACTCCCCTTTCTATCTTTGTATATCTATTCAGTTCATTACCTGTCCTTAATGAAAGCGTATGCTGCCAGTAAAGAGTTTTGATTATTCTCAAGTCTTTTCCAAATATGTCCAGGCTACAGAGCATTTTCATTTATTCTTTGCGGCTTATTTTGTCAAACGCCTTCGCATAATCAATAAAGCACAGGTATAAGTCCTTCTTCATTTGTATTGCCCTTTCGGAGAGCATCCTAATCATAAATATGGCATTCCTTGTTCCCGTGTCTTTTGCGAAACCACACTGTTCTTGTCCTATCTCTGGCCTGATTCTGCTTCTCGCTCTATTCATCAGGATTCGGATGATCAGTTTTGTTATATGGCTCATTAAATTGATGGTTCTGTTGAGTTCGCACTCGTTACCTCCTGGCTTCTTAGATAGTGCTATGAAGATAGAATGCTGAGGTCCTCTGGTATAACCCAACTATTATAAATTTCATTTATTATTTCAATAATCTTTTCTATACCAAATTCTTCCAGGGCTATCAGCAACTCTATGACTATGCCATCTGGTCCCGTTGCTTTGTTTCTATTCAGTTTGGCTACTGCAGATTCCATTTCAGACTTTAATATTTTAGGTCCGTCCTCATTTTTGCGTATTATTGGTTGCTCTCTCTTGGCGTGGAAAAGATCTTTTATATATACTTCCCGTCGTTGGAGTTTTTCCTCTTTCTCCAAAATTATTGTTCCATCCTTAGATTTTATACATGCTTTTGAAGAGCAGGTTTTTTTCCTGTCAGTTCTTTTATTTCCTTATGCTTTATTATTCCTGATCAGTCTCTCTACTTCTACACATTTGTCATTGAGCCATTTCTCTTTAGCCTGTCTACATTTTTTTCTTATTTCCTTGTGTATTTCCCTATACTCCATTCTATGTTATGATATCATTTTCTGCCTCATGTTCATCATGTACAGAATATCTTCAGTCATTCACTCATTTTTCTTCTGCGCCTATTGTTTAGGGCAATGTTGTTTGCTGATGACAATATTGCTTCCTTTAGCGAGTCCGATTTGAGTGTCCTTTCTGAGTTTGTTCTTGTATTTGGTTTTCACACTGTTAGTGTATTCTTTCTTTAGTTTGAAATCATTTATGAGTGCGTTGTATATCAGTTTTGGTGCTGCATCAGGCTTCTTCAATTTCCTGAGATTCACTTTTAATTTGCAGGTGACTGGGACGTGGTCGCTTCCACAGTCAGCACCTGGATAGGCTTTGATTTGAAACACTGCTGAATCTGCTGTTTATGGTTATATAGTCTCGTTTTTTGTATCACCTTCTGGGTTTCTCCATGTCCATAGACGTCGAGAGTGTTCTTGAAATCAGGTGTTAGTTATTAACTGGTCATTTGCTATGCACCATTGCACCCAATTTTCTCCTCGTTAGTTGCATATTCCTAAATCAAGGTTTCCATTTGTTATACCTTCCCTCTCCTTGCCTATTTTGGCATTCAAATCTCTGCTGAGGATCCTGATTTCTTGGATTTACATTGAGCCTTCGTCTTCTCTAGAGAGGAGTAAAAATATTCTAAATATATTCTATTTCTTCCTCGGTGTTTTGTGTTGTTGGTGCATGTATGGCTACAATTGCTATGTTGAACAGTCTCCCTTTCAGTTTAACTAGGAGAACTCTTTCAGAGAACTAGCAGTATCCCAAAACATATTTCTTCATTTCTTTGTCCAGTATTAAGATGACTCTTTTTCATTATTTTTGCCTCCGGCGTATATTATCCTGTGGTTGTCGCTGCTGAAGTCGCCATTATTTGGCCATCTGGTTTCGCTTATTCACAGAATATTGATCTTTAGTCTGTTCAATTCCTGCTTGACATTCTCTCTTAACGTCCTGACGTTCCATGTCCCCAAGGTAATCCTTTCTTTGTTGCGCATGTCCCCAAGGTAATCCTTTCTTTGTTGCTCATGTCGTCCCTTTCCGGTTGAGGTACATATTTTGGGAACAACTATCACCTTTACGCCGTATTTGCTGACAGTCGCCTGATGATGGTCAGGTGACACCTGTTGCCCATGTCGGTCCTTACAATCTCCTTCACGCCGTTAGATTTAATATGAATTCGTTGTATAGTCATGATTGTACGCAGGATAGAGATAGTGGAGTGGTATCCTGTTGCCTTCTCTATGATGGTTTATTGAGACACCAATTCTTAGTTAGCTGGCCGTTCTTTATCCTACCAGGTTGCTAACATCCCGTATATATATATATATATATATATATATATATATATATATATATATATATATATATATATAAAGAGGGGTGGAAGAAAGAACAAATATTACGTATATAATTTGTATAAATTAAAATAAGTAGTCCTGTAAAAAAAGTCAATTCCCCTAGTTACAGACCTAAAAATAGAAGGAAGAGAACAAAAATAACATTACAGACCTAAAAAAAGAACTTAAAGCACTCGAACGAATATTTAGTCTTCTTGAAACATTTCACAACAACAACAACACTACCGATAGCTCCATAGTAAAAATAAATCAAATTATTGCCCTCACAAAACCAACAATTCAAATGAAATGAACATATTCTTTAAACAAGTCTGGGATACAGTTTTTCAAAACAACCACAACACCCATAGCAATCTCACACACAAGTAAAGACTAGCACTAGAAATCATCCATAAGAACAATGGTATAATAATGAAGGAATCAGACAAAAGTGGTGCTTTAGTCATTATGAATAAAACTTATTAAAATCAAATATTCAAGATATTCTAGGAGACCAAAATAACTACAAAAACAACCAGGATATAGATGAAAACATCACATCAAAAATATAAAAAAAAACTCTACCTTACACACAGTAGAATATTAAAGAAAACGAAAATGATTTTCTTACAGATTTTATTTCAAAAACCAGTAATTTTTACGGATTTCCAAAGATACACAAATCAGACACATTTAATGCAGCTATCCCGGAACAAAAATCGGAATATGTTCACATCCCAAACCCCTAGTGACTTTAAATTTAGACCAATTATAGTAGGGCCAGCTATCCTAAAAGCAGACTGAGCAATTTAATTGCTGAAATATTACAACCATACACCACAAAAATAAAAAGTTGCATCTGAGACAGCATACATTTCCTAAGTTTCATGCCACAAAAAGTAGACCCAGATACACTCATAGTAACTTTTGACGTAAACAGCCTGTACAGCAACATACTCCATGAACTAGGAAAACAAGCCATTGCATTTTGGATAAAAAAAAACACCCAGAAATACTCCCCACACGCTTCACAAAAGAATTCATTTTACAAAGTACACGTCTAATTTTGCACAGCAATTCCTTCCAGTTTAACAACAAAAATTACACCGACATATGCGACACTCACCCTAGCATATCTAGAATAAAACCTATACAAACAAATAGGACATAAATATGGGGAATACATAAAAACAAAATTCACGAAATCATGGAAGAATTCCTCGATGACTGTTTTATCTTTTGGAATTCAACATGGGGAGACATAAAGAAACTACACATTATGCTACAACACCTGCACCACAAAATCAAGTTCACGCTAAAATATAATTCTAAAGAAATATATTTCCTAGACATACTCATAAAAAACGAAAACAATCACACCAACACAGACATTTGCCACAGACACCCAACAATAACTCCAAGAGTCACCATCCAAAAAGCTGTTTAAAATCCATCCCCTATTCCCTAGGACGACGAATTTTCACGATAGTAAGTGACGAAACCCTCCGTAAAATATGCATAGAAGAACTAAGAAAAACATGACAAATAAGAGAATACTCCACCTAAGTCATAAACAAGGATTAGGAACTAGCAAAATAAATACCATTAGAATCCCTCCGGAATAAAAAAAAAACAAAGAAAAATTAAAAAAAACACGAAAAAGAAAAAAATATTCTAGCATACATTTCCACTCACAACAAAAACAATCCAGAATTATTCACAAAGATCAAAACCCACATGGAATTATTCAACAATAATAAAAAATAAAAGAAATCTTAAAGACAAACAAAATAATTAACAGCAAAAGCCAGCCCCAAAATATAAAAGACATACTAATCACATCAAAACTCGAACAACACATAACACATGGTATAAGAAAAATGCAGTTTACGTTCTAAAACGTGGAAGCGACACAATGCTTGAATAATAGAATATCCCTTCATAAAAGCAATTTAAGATTATCATATAACAGGAAATTATATGTCTCCCAACATTTGGATGAATGCAGTGATGGCAAATTCATAGTTATACCTATTTATCAAAATACAGATTACGAAACATTAATAATGCTGGAAGAAAGGTTCATAAAAAATACAAGCCTTCGCTCAACAAAACGACATGAAAAACACACACACCGAAGAACATACAGACACACACATACATACACACACACACAACAAATTCAAATGATAACCCCGATAAATAAAAAAGAACCAGATGATCCATAAAAAACAATTCTAAAACATAAAGACGAAATCAAAAAGTGCTCTCTCTCTCTCTCTCTCTCTCTCTGTCTCACACACACACACACACACACACACACACACACACACACACACACACACACACAGAGACCAAATTCAAGACACCGTCAATCAGTAAAAACAACCAAATGACCGATGAAAATGTTTGTAGATAAGCAAGGGTGATTAGAAGATAATTTTAACGTACGAAGGATGGAACCCTAAATCAAAATCATTTCAAATTAGCGTAAGCACGTGATTCTTTCATCTGTTTATTTATTTATCTGTTTATCCATTTATACACGGGCTGATGTGATAAAACACAGACTATTCAACACGCCAACATTTGATTTATTTTTATCTTATTTTGCTTTATTTTATTGATTTTATTTATTTATTTTATGCTTACTAACTTATTTATAAACAACAACTTGGCCATCATAAACAAAAGGAACTCGATACGTAAACCATAAATTTATTTGCCTTAAGAAATTCAATCTTAGAATAAAAAAACATGTAGCGTAACAAATACCATTATGGATACTTAAAGTATCATAACAAAATGTTCACGGCCTCTCACACTTTTTATTCTATAAATGGTTACTCTTGTAAATATATTCACAATTATATATTTACTTTTGAAAAGTGCTCAATACCAACGTGGAGCGTAAGCCGATGGTAATTATTTTTATAATAAATGCACTTTGCAACTCAATAGACATTGTTTCGGTGTTTTTGTAACATATAGCGAAGGAGAGGTAAACTAATAAAATAAAAATAATAAAATAAAAAACAGAAGAAAAACAGGTAAAAAATGAGATAACTTAAATGGGGTGAGATATTATAATATGTCAAGCAATGGAGTGTGTAAGATACATAGCCAATAGTGAATCAATAGCTTGCAACTAAAATCTAGACAGGTCAAAATTTTTAAACCAGAAAAAAAGAGAAAAAAATTAAAGGAGAAAACTTACAAAAGAAATAAGGAAAAATTATGTACATATTGAATTAATATGTTTAAACGTCATTTTGTAATGGCAAGTCTATATTCATAATTGAGCCTTATATTTATGTAGTCATATCTACTGCCTAGAAGTATTTTTCTAACAAAATATATTGAATATTCAGGCTGGTATATCTCAAGAAATATTTTTTTTTAATTATAAGAACAAAACATCAGCTGAAACCAAATAGGAATACCCAGTAAAAATAACTTTTAAACACATAAATGTGATGATAGATAGATAGATAGATAGATAGATAGATAGATGTATTATATTCGTGAAACAACATGTTTGTATTCATTCAGTTAACTGCCATAAATCATAAACGCTTAGACGATCATGTCTCTTTCGAGATATGACTAGCTAGACAGAAGAATTTTCAGCAGTAGGTTGCAATTACTTTCTGCAGTAGATCAGTTTACAACCTAGGCCAGAAAGCCAAATCTATATTTCTATTCAACTCATAACTTGAAGCAGAAGAAATAGGTTAATACCTTTTCCAAGGCTATTAGTGATAAGTAAATGAAACGAATTGGACTGATATTTGAAATGGGCACTCTAACTTCTCATTCTGAGCCGATATCTATTGAACAACAAACTGCATCAAATAAAAATAATTTTGAACGTCTCAGCAAAAACAGGCTAAAACGTTTAAGTTGGTTACGAAGTTTTATTGAAAACAATTTGACAACTGCTCATAAGTCCGGCCATTTTCTTCTTGTGCAGTAGTTCGTGATGGAGACAACTATGGTTGCCTTCCACTGTATAACGTCTCACGGCAATCTCATTATCTCATTTGCATAAAATATCAATAAATATACATTTCGGTTTTGAAGAAGTTTCGGGATATTTTTTCAGAACACCTGAATGCTTCTTCAATTCGAAATTTTTTTTTTAATCATCTCACCCCAAGCAAGGCATTCCACTGCCACTATTGCGCATGGGGCTACATAGGGGAAGGTAAAGAGAAGGAGTGGTTAGACATAGGGAATGTCAGGAGGAAGGTGACAGATGAGTAAGGATAGTGAGGATGAGGGTTGGGCAGATGGGAAGAGTGTTTGATAGAATGGGAGCAGGTTAGTGTGTTAGAAGGTGTCTATTGACCTTACATTTAAACTCCTGGAGATTGTAGCCGTCTGGGAAGCAATCGTTTGGAAGAGAATTCCACAGTCGGTAAGTGCGAGGAGAGAAACTGTTGGAGTAGAAGTTACGTCTGCATTTTATCGGATTCACTGTAAAAGGGTGGGATCTAGTTGCTAATCTAGTATCTCGTTCAAATTCGTATTTAGGGGGCACTAGTGATCTAAGTTCATCGGAGCAGAAGCCGTGAAAGTATTTATAGAAATGCAGTATAAAAACGTTTTCAATGTTTAAGTTTGTTATAATCTCGGACAATTTTCAATATTTCTAATGTATAAGTGTAATGATTATCGGAAATATTATTGGAGTCATAATTTTAACTATGAATGGTTACAGATATAGCCTAATATTTAAACAGTTATATATTCTCAGGAACACGATCTATTATAGGATTATGTTCCTGCATAAATAGTTTCTATTTAGGTAATCAATAGATTTCAAATTGCCATTAAATTACCTTAAAATTATTCACAATATTTATGTTTTGGCCTTTCTGATATAATACCATTTACTGTCTTATCAACATATAATGTCTTTGACAATTTTTGTGAGTTTTCATAAATATTAGTAATTGTTTAGATACATAGGGTTTTCGGATATTGCTTAACATTTGTACTCAAATCTCTTGTGCCAATTCTGCTTCAAGCTTTATTTATATACGATCCATGCAGTAGTTGATATGTTTCGAATTTGGTGAAAAGAAGAAATAATTTATTTCTTCATATTCTCTAAATGTGATACGTAGACAAGAAAACAAGTAGGTTTTTAGAGGTACTAAGTGATGAAGTGTTTGTTGCTTTGTGACATATTCTACCTCGCTCCGAACACAGTATTATTAGTTTTAAATAATCAGCGATATTTTTGCAAATGACACGTGTATTTTTACGTTCAATATTTCATATTTTCAAGGAAACAGAAACGTCAGTATAAGTGAAGGAGAAAGAAAAGTGTCTATAAAGAATGCTGAAAATTAAATAAAATTTGCTAGGCATCGTCTTAGAGAATAACGAAACGAAAAGAACGCTTACAAAATAAAGAGAAAAATGATTTTCATAATAACATACTTAAGGCTTGGAAAACTCGACTGACAATGCATAAGAAAAATGTAAGGCACTAGGTGATCTACCATACGAATTCTTTTAAATGGATGTCAGCACGAGGATTGCGGATGCTTGATAATATAAATAAATGCTGCTACAATTGATGAAGGATGTGAAGCCTTGGAGAGCAATGATCGCCTATATCTTCAAGAGAAATTACACACATAATAACAACCATTAATAAGACTGAACACTTAATATTAAAATTGATACATAAACTCAATATAATCTCATAAATATAAATTATTTAATTAAGATATATAAATCTTTTCAAGCCCTACAATTTGACCAACGCAAACATAACACAAATGATGAGAAACAATTCAATTATAATTCTTTCATACGACATTTCTTTTCAAAATAAAACTTTCAGTTAAATATGAAAACAATATCTAGAGAACTCATTCTAAGTTGAGTAATATTTAAAGTGAAAAAATATGTCTGCATCTTTGTAAGTAAACTTAATTAAAATATACCGCAAAAAGTGTTTCACTGTTGGTTTTTATATGAATAAAACTAAAACAATGACAAAATGTATATTGGAAATATGTTTGTATAGTAATCGTAAATATACTTACCAATTTCTTCTTTCGTGAGATGATTGTTTTCTTTACTTTTTGTATTTTAATTTCTGAATAATTCTGCTTTTTGTTTTATTGATTTGTTTAAGACTGCTTTTATGAGAATTCTTCACACTACTGTTTGTCCTTCAGTAAGAAAACAATTTTGTGGCCACTTTCAATCTTTGTTTCAGGTTTTTTCTATTCGCGTCCTGGCGACAACCCATTGCTCGTTTAATCTCTCAATGTAAAAGAATATCTTGACTGGGATGGGTTCTAATTCTGCAAAATATAAAGTATATATGTTTATACATTGATTTAACAGTTAACATTCAAAAAAATTAATTCGCTTTGCATAATCTTCAAAAAGCAAAGCACATTTTAATTTTATATTTTTTCTCTTCGCGCTATATACAGCATAACATACTAGTTTATGTAAAAAATCTTCAGTAGGACTTTCTTGGAAACATTATGAAATGAGAAAATCGAAAACAATTTAGTCATACAGATGTCTACAAACTGAATATCAATTAATGTCAAAGAGTGTGCAAACACACCAACAAGAAGTTTGAGGTAGAAAATGGTTAAAATTGATCAGATAAAAGTAGTCTTTATCTTCCACTCAAAAGGTGAGACCAATTAACTGTGATTCTCCTTTATAAAGAAAGGAATAATATTGCAACGAACGCATCTACTCCTCAAGTCCTACTGTGAATGATCAAGTCCTGGTAGTGTTGATCATTCACAGTAATCATTTCGGAAAATTTGTCAATAGTTTAATACGTAGTCTAGATATGAAATGCTTCCAGCCATATGAACCATTGAAAAATGCATAATCAACAACATAAATCAAATTAAAAACTAATATTTTCCTACTAACAGAAAACATTGTTTTACCATCTTATCACATAACTTCAGGTTCCTGTTTAGATAATTTTCTATAATTTTGTTTTAGAGACTTGATCTCATTTTAGTCGCAAAATAGTAAGTCATAGTCTTTTTAAAAGATGGCATTCCGAAGATTTGAAGGAACAATCTTTCCAAAATATCTATTAATAATATACTCTTCACGAAATAATACTATTTAACTTAAACTAAGCCATACTGAGCATTATGAAAATTAATCTGAGCGATATTTATATGCTAAACAGCTCTGACAATGTAAAATTATAGGTATTTCACTCACGGAATTTATCTACAATGTCTGATCAAAAGTAAACCAGGGAATGTGTAACGTTTCATTTCAATTCAGTCAAAATTAAAAATATGAAGATAAATACATTTAAATACATATATATTTCAAACTAATATTTATTGTATATATAAGCCAATGAGGAAAGCAAAAGAATCTCAAAACCAAAGAGAAAATAAAACAATTGTTAAGACTAGTCGTAAGTATTAATTATATAACGGCAATAATTGAAAGTAATTTATTGATTTTAAATTTTTAACAGTAACGTAAAAACGGGAATATATGAAATATATTACGCGGTAATATCCAATTGAGTTATTGGGGATTTTTCTGGTATTCGGTATGCTCACGAGTGCATTATACATTCGTCGTAATAGATCAAACATTACGAGTTCGGTTCTGATCTGGAATACAACTTATTTCTCACATTTGATAAAAGAGGACTAATTTATGAATATAAAGTAAATTTCGTTCCTACATCATACAGCACCTTTCTTTATGCAATTAAAGTAAAATGTTGAATACGAATATCAATAAGCTGGACTTAGTTTAAGGTCAATATAAAAGCAATGAAAAAATGTATGTCCGTAATATTCCCATGTAAATTGCAATCTTCAGTCACCCAATCTTTGACTTGTCCACAAAACACCGCCATATATATATATATGGAGAGAGAGAGAGAGAGAGAGAGAGAGAGGAATACTCAAATCTGCGTATAAAATCTATATGTAAATGTATTAAACTCCTTCTATGTGTACCTTAAACTGGAATGTAAAATTGCCAACAGAACATTTTCAGTTATGCACTAGTATTATTCTAAATTATCCACAGTATATATTTGTTGATTTCGTTTTATTTCAAATCTTCACAGAAAAACAAAATCTAAGAATAATAAAGTAAAGAAACTGCAAAATTATGCTGTTTTGTTCATATTTAAAACCTTACTAATTATCAAGTAATAGATACTTAAATAGAATGTTACAATATGGCTGAGCATTAAGCTTTTGTAACAACACGGATGAGCCTATTTCCCGAATTAACTGTCGAATTAAAAATTAATTTACTAAGCATAGATTTGATGTGGCACATGAATGGACGTAGACAAATACATTGTGGATCAAAGCCAATATTCAGTCGTCACTGATACATCGAAATGAACTTCCAAACCATTGTGTCACGTCGAAGTGTCCAAAGTTGTTATTATTATTATTATGTCATTTTCACCATATTTCTATTTCTGCTATGGTCGCACTACCAACCAAATCTGCGTGAAGACCTAAGGCATGTCGTGGCGTGTTGTTATGGCTCCATTCCATGATTTTTCTATTCCCCTATCATCCCTAGCGTTACATAGACAAGGTTCTTTTTAGTTTGTGAGCTGTACTTAATAAGACAATTTTTTGTATATCTATTAAGCTGGGGTTTCAAGAGATTCTTTTGATGTGTTGTTTTGTATCATGTTTTATCCTTCCAAGTGCACCCACTATCAATGGCACAACTCTTGTTTTCAATTTCCACATTTTTTCTATTTCAATTTCCACGTCTTTATTTTTTGACAGTTTTTAAAATTCCTTGGTTGCTATGTTACAATCCGCTGAACAAGCCATACCAATTAATAGACATTTTTTTTATTTCTGGTTTTTAACAATAGTGTCCGGCCTATTTGCTTCAATTTTTCTCTCTGTGTATATGGTGCAATCCCATAGAATGGTGACATTTTCTATTTCTGTAGCTGGTGCTATTTGATATTCATACCAGTGGTTGCTTACTGATTTTCCATAGTGTTTGCACCTTGTCCAATGTAAATATTGCGCAACTCTATCGTCGCGATTTTTATATTCATTTGGGGCAAGTACAGAACAGCCTGAGATTAGGTGGTCTATTGTTTCTTGGTGTTTATCACAAACCTGCATTTTAGATCCATATTATTATGTATAATATTTGCCTGAAAGTTTCTAGTGAAAAGACTTTGGTCTTGCGCTGCAAGGATAAAGCCTTCAGTCTCAGACTTTAATCCAGATGCACGTAACCATCGATGAGTATTAATTTTATCACCATTGGATTTATTGGCATGTTCTAGATATTGGCCATGCAGATGTTTGTCTTACAAGCGTTGTCTCATCTGTCCAAGAGGTAGAAATTTGGCTTTCATTTTCATATTTTTTGCCGCAATATTTGGTTCTTGGCTTCTGGTTTGCTTTACTACAGAATCTACTAAATGTAAATCTTGTTTGTTTTTACTGCCTTCTTTTATTATTGAATGTTTTTCTTTCTTTCTTCATGTTGCCTTACTAATTGTATCATCCAGTCTTTTGTTGTTTCTATGTATGTTAGTAAGCTAATAGTTGTTGTCTTGTATGACAATTCTAGCTCAATAAGACCTCTTCCAACGTCTTTACGGGGTATGGATAGACGGTCTACATCAGCCTTTGGATGATGCATCTTATGCTTAGAAAGAAGCGTTCTTGTTTTAGAATCCATTCGCCTGATGTTGTTTAGAGTCCAGTTTATGATGTTGAAACTATATTGGCCAACTGGGAATCCAAGGCTATTAATGGCCATAATTCTGTTCTGAGAACTCAATTCAGTTTTTAATATCAGTCGTAGCCTTCTATAGTACTCTTTTTGCACTATTCTTTCATTTTGTTATGGTGACTTTTTCACTCTCATTTACACCTAGGTATTTATAAGCTTCTTCTGGTTTTAATTCTTTTATTGTTACAGCAGGGTCTAAGCTAATTGAGGATGTTTCTTGTATTGATCCACGTAAAACTGTAGCTTTAGCACATTTATTCAAATTTAATTTCATTCTAATGTCTTCGCTGAAGCATTTTACAGTTCGCAGAAAACCTTCTAGCTCATTATCAGTCTTAGCATACAACTTTAAGTCATCCATGTAAAATAGATCGCTTATTTCCTTTTGGTCTATTTTATAACTACATTATGTTTTATTAAGTTGACTGGTTAGTGCTATTAATTATATGCAGAATAGTAAGGGAGACAAAGAATCACCTTGAAATATACCTCTTTTGATGTTTATTTCACCAGACGTATAGGTTTCATTTATATGATTGAGGTAAAGGGTTGTTTTCCATATCGACATGCACTGTTTGATGAAATTGATGATGACGGGTGATATCTTGGATATATTTAAAGTCTTCAAAAATCCAGAAATGTGGCACACTATCGAATGCCTTACGATGATCTATCCAGGCATTACTAAGTTTTATCTTTGTACTGTAGCAGTTTTCCAGGATCATTTTGTTAATAAGCAATTGGTCTTTACATCCTTAACAGCCACGTTTGCACCCTTTTTGTTCAAGCGGTAACATGTCATTTCTTTCCAAGAATAGATATGCCTTTTTTGTTATAATAGATGTTAATAGTTTATATGTTGTCAGAAGGCATGTAATTGGTCTGTAGTTTTTCGGGTTGTTTTTGTCACCATTCTTGGGTAGAAGAAATGTCATTCCTTTTGTCATCAATGCAGGAATTTTAGTGGGATCGTCAACCATTTCTTGAAGTTCTTTGGCTAGTTTTTTATGTGCTGTATTTAAATAGTATAGCCAAAAGTTAGGACTTTTATCTACACCTGTGAATTTCCAGTTGTGTGCTTTTTTTAGTGCAAATGTAACATCGACTTCTGTAATTCCAGCCCATGTCTGTTCTGGTTTATTTTTGATTCGTTCTATATCTTGTGCAATCCAATCTACTTCTTTGTTATGTTCTTTAGGGCAAGCCCATATCTTTTCCCAGAACTGTGTAACTTCTTCCATTCTGAGGGCGGGGGCTGTCACTTCAATTCTTTTTTTACCTATTTCCCTGTAAAATTTCTTTGCATCGGTTTGAAGCGTAGCTTAAATATCCACCAGACCATAAGTATATAACATTCTTGAGGCTCGAACTTACTCAATTTTAAGCATGACGGAATGATGACGTGTTCTATATGGCTATGATCTTAGCATGTTTCCACCAGGCACCGAATCAAAGGCCTTGTAAAAATGCAACAAGATTGCTTTTATTTAACGCTGACAAACTTACTTATTTGATAAATTGAAGCATTTCCTGTATTTCAATTGCCGTGGCTCAAGTTATGCTGAAGTAATATTAACAAGATTTTATATCTGACTCTGGGTAATTAAATTGACATACAGATCTATAAAAAAATAAAATAGAATAAATAGAAAAACAACAAATAACTGGAGGGAAGCATGAGATCATTTGTGCGGATAAATTTTAGCAGAAAAGCTAAAGGAATATAAATCAGAAAAATCCGAATCAAATGTGTGAAAAAAAAATTAAATGTTAACTTAGATACAATAAGCGAAAAACAATGACACGCGAATGGAGAATAAGTACCGAAAACGTTTGGAAAGAAGCAGAAATAAAATAAATTGTCAATAAATCAATATAACTACTAATTTGAAAATAAGAAGAGTAATTTAATATAAAGACGCAAGCATTTTATTAGTTTTCATTTTCCTGCAGGCCGAGACAAGAAGGTTGACGACAGTAGTGTTTATTACAACATTGGTATGTTATTACGAATACTACATAATGCGGTCCAGACAAGTATTACAATGCCAGATTTTTCGAGGCTCATTTGGCTGGGGGATGTTTACAACTTTCTTCAGATATACTGACGTTTATCTTTAGAGTTGTAAATCCATAAAATGTAGGTGGAAATTGATATTTTATCTGCATTCAGACTTCTACGAAATCCTTGATGCAAATCAGTATGATATATAAACAACACAAACCAATATCAGGTGATAACGGATTCATGTAAAATCACAAAATCCTGATAATAGAACAGACATTCTATTGAACACATACAACGTCTCAATTATTGGGGTCAGGTGGCGGACGTAAAAGCAAATTAGGTTCGGTTGGGAAGTTATTTTCTAGAGTGTTAAATGAATGTGGGATTATTTTTTAACTTTTTTACATGGCAGCAGTGAGATTAGAAATCTGAGAAAGTAAGATCGTATAACACTATGATATGTACTATAATTAGTTTAAATGTACTTTAAATGTTGTAGTCCAAGCAGAGGCCATTGAAACTGAATTAAAACAAACTACAAATAATAAAAGTATTAGTAAAATATATTGGGAAAAATGGAAGTAATAGATGAGAAAGATGGTTGTAATCGTAAATTCCAAAAATGCTTTATTTTCAGAAATACAGTCTCCAACAAGACGAGTAAATTCTAGAAAAATACAATAGCGTATGCACAAATAGTCTAATGTTGAAACACATATTTGTAGCCAAAATAAAACATACACAAGAAAATGATAAAACAAAGCAGGTAGATATTGCGAGAACTCGTAAACATGGGACTTTATGCCAGAAGGTGTTAACTGAAGCTTCTCTTCTGCCTTTTATAAATTATAAGAATAATTACTTTTGGTAGAGTAGCTATTTACCTGTTATATAGCTTCAAACGTCTGTGAAAAAATCAATTGCGTTCAGACAATTTATCCATACGGTGTCGAGGAAGATATGGTAAATATTATGATCCGAACCTAAAGAAAGTACCACCCATTATCGAAAAACATGAAAAAGTTTTTGATCAGCCTCAATATTTGTTATATATATATATATATATATATATATATGTATATATATGAAAAAAAATGATGTAAATCCACAGATAAAGTTGAAGCTGATAGGCATATGGCACGTACTCCTAATGTCTTAGGTGATAAATCTAATGTGTATTTAACAGAAAAAAATAAGATTTTGAAATTTCAGTATCTGAATGTACTTCTAAATAAACGTAAATAAATCAGTAGTAGGTGTTGTCACAGGAATAAATTTAAATTTCAATAATTATCGGCTTCTTCAAAATATACACGATAGAATTTGTCTTTTACATAAAATTACAAAATTTAAAATTTGGTGAATCAGTAAACTTTTTTATAATAACTACCACTACTAACCCAATGGTCAAGGAATATACTACTAAGATTTCCCTGGCTTAACCGTACAGTAATCAAGATTACACACCCTTTCCGATATAACCACATGTTTCCGGGATTAGAAAATTTCCCCATTCTTTGATTAAACGAGGTTGAGAATGCATGGCTTCAAATGTCATGTTGAAATAGATATTACCCGTGTAAATATTTTCTGAATTTACAGTTATATATATATATATATATATATATATATATATATATATCATAACATAATTATGGCTTCTGCTCCAACGAACTTAGCTCATTGGTGCCCCCCCCCTGTATGAATTTACTCGAGCTACTAGACTTGCTACTAGGTCCCACACTTTTACAGTAAAACCGATAAAATATAACCACACATTCTACCCCTCAGCTTCTTTTCTCCCACTTTCCGCCTCTGGAATTCCCTTTCGTTTACTTGCTTCTCGGACAGCTACAATCTCCAGAAATTTAAATATAAGGTCAATAGTCATCTCCTATATCACTGAATCGCATCTTTTCTCTCATGTTCTTTTTTCCATTCACTCCACTCCCATCACACCAGTATTCTCATCCTTCTATGACCCGCTTCGTGACACCCCCTATAACCTGTCACTCTTATCACTTCACTTTCGTCCTGTGTAGGTCCCTGCGCACTGCCTTACTTGGGTTAAAATGATTACACACACACACACACACACACACACACACACACACACACACACACACACACATATATATATATATATATATATATATATATATATATATATATAAAGTATTGTCAAATTAATTGGTAAGAGCAATCAAGAAAAAGGAAGATTGACACAGTCAAATAGAAACCTTTATTATATATATATCTTTTTTTACATATCATGACAATAAGAAAACTAGTTGATTGTCTGTTACTTATTTGACAAGGAAAAATTTATTAATTAAAAAATGTGATGTAACCATTTCACGTCTATAGATAGGAAAACAAAATAATTGGGCATTATTTCGAAAATAATTTCGGAATGGATTTATATGCAATTTTGATAGTGTACGACTAAAAGATGAATGTAGAGGAATTTTACTATGCAACTATGAAATACTAAAAAAAAAATTGCAGATATTTCAGAATTTTGTATTCATAATAGAATATATCGAATAAAAATGAACGTATTTATATTCCTTAAAGAACGAATTGAGAACCAGTATCATCAATAGAGACAACGAAACAATAACTGTATCTGTAGTAAAATATTACTAATGTAAAAAAAATGACGAAATTTAAGATGAAAAACTGTAATAATAGCTAATCATAAATCAAGACTTACTGCCTGAAAGTGACAGAAATTTGGATGCGTATAAACAACTGATTTGCATTAAGACCGGCATCGACACGGTGATAAACGGACTTAGTGACATCACAGATAAAATAATGAAAATTCATTATGAAAAACAAAATTCGCAACTGAACTGGTAAGGGGATAATTTGAGGTTGGAGATATTAATGAAAGCAAAGTAGGTTATTATATTTTTATAATCGTATCGTCCCAAGCAGAGCAATATACTGCCACTGTTGTGGAGGAAAGTTATGAGAAGGAGTGACAGAATACAGTGGGTGTCAGGAATTGAGTAAGAGAAGGATAATAATACTGAAGAGATGAGATGAGAGCATGAAAGAGAAAGAGGATGCAAGTTAGTCAGGCAGGAGATGACTATTGTCTTAAGAATTCAATTCTTGGAGTTTGTAGCTTTCGGGAAAGCAAGTAAACGGAAGGAAAATCCACAGGCGGGAAATGCAAGAAAAGAAGCTGCTGGAGAAGGTTTTGCGTTTACATTTTGTTGGTTTCACAGAAAAAATGAGTCACCTAGTTGTTAATTTGTGGCTCGAGCAGAAGCCGTGAAAGTACTTGTAGAAGAGACACAGGGAAGCCACACTGCGCTGGTGAGAAAGTGACTGTATCCGAGCTACCAAGTTGAGATCGATCACATTGCAGATTCTCCGTTGAATTTTGTCAAAGACTTCAGATGGATAGCAGGAGCACCCGACGAGACATGGCAGTAGTATTCAATGCAAAGGTGGATGGTAGATTTGTATATGTGCAGGATTGTTTCAGACCGGAGAAAACATCCTGGCCCTGCATCGATAAACAACCTTCTTTGCATCGGCTTAGCAATAGAATTTATATAGTCATTCTACTTGAGGTCTGTTTTGAGAGTTAACCTGCAGAGCCGCAGTGTTTTACTTGCCGGGAGACTAGCCTGTTCCAAGCTAATGGGGGGGGGGGGGGGCAATTGTATGTGATGGTTAATAGAGAGCATCTTTGTTTTGGAAGCATTAAATTTCACGAGCAATTACTTACCCCAGTCCACCACGGATTGAAGGTCTTTTTCAAGCTCGGCACAGGAGTTGCTTTGTCAGCCTCGGTAGAGTTTTGATCGAGGCCAGAGTAAACTGTAGTGTCGTCAGTGTATATGCCTACTTGGGTTCCTATTACATCGGAGACATGGTTAATGTAGACAAGGAAAAGTGTAGGACCTAGAATAGAGCCTTGAGTAACACCCACTTTCGTGTGATAGTATTGGGAGACATGTCCTTTCAATACTACTTTATTTGTGCTATTTGAAACAAATGACTGGATTAGGTCGAACAGTCTAGTTATAACGTAGCCCCGCAGCTTGCATAGAAGACCAGCATGCCAGTCTCTTTCGAACGCTTTGGAGATTTCTAAGGTAACAGTTCAGGCTTCACTGTTCTTGTCGAGAGCCTGGTGTATATATTCTGTGATGGTTGTGAGCATATCAGCAGTAGACCTGGTGAAGTGGAAACCATACTGTTTGTCAGTGAAGTGTCTGTGGGTTGTGAGGTGTCGTGCTACCTCGGTGTTGATGATGGCTTCGAACACTTTGCCAAAGATCGTTTGGCGCCTGATAGGTTGAAATTAAAAGGGTCTGGGGATTCACCAGTATTTTTATATATTAGAACTACGGAATAGGATTTTCAGCAGGCAGGATAGTCAGAAACAGAGCGGTAGTAGTTATAGGGTTTAGAGAGAACAGAGGAAAGTTCAGGGGAGTACTCTTCAGCACAATGATTTGTATTCTGTCGTCGGCGCTTTTTTGTGGGGGTCAAGCTTTGATATTATTACCACTGAGTGGGTATGTGTATGTCAGTCAGTTGGGCTACGGTTCGGAGTGAGAAGTTGAGTACAGAAACTCCAGACAAATCCAGTGGCGAGTTGATAGAGAATCTGCGAGCGAAGAGGTAAGGTCCTCGAATTCGTTGATTATATAGGGGATAGGAAAAGTAAATTATTGCATATTTAAAGAGAAAATTTGCTTAAGAAGAAACATGACCTGTTTTTGTAAATGATAATTGCAGAGAAAACATCCCGATTTACAGATATAAATATTATATTTAAGTGGAAAATAAATCTTTAAAAAGGATAAAGATTAGTATTATATGAATAATATTTTATCATTAATAGATGGATAAGAGCTATGTAGCTGTGTTTTACAACGAATTCAGTATGTCATAGTGGAGATGAAAATACAGTTTAGTTTTTATATAGACGTTTCAAAAGTGGCGTTTTGTCTCCAGAGAAGTAATAAATATCTTTATACCATATCAATCAATGAATAGGAACCTGAATATAATTAAAAAAAAACTTTTTCAATAACAACAGCAATAACAAACAGTAGGACTATAGTTTAGCAAACAATAATATGAAAATCAATCTGATTATTGCAGTAAAATTTAATGCAAATTTCTGCAGTAAATTATACTGCCGATTTGGTTTACTGCCTTTAAAATGTAACGAGAATTTGTGGTTGAATGGCTAGATCGAGAGCTTGCCTGAAAACAAGGGTTCTTTGATTGAGTGGACACTATAAAATAAAAATGTAGTAACGAAACAGACATATACAGCTGTGATAAAGTTCGTGAAAATGTATTAATGGTATCTGCACACTAATAGTAACTCAAATCCATTGTGAAAGGATATTCTTAAAGGTCAAGATAATAAAATCCAGGATAAGAAATGCACTGCCTGGAGAGAATTTGGATTTGTTTGTAATTAATTGAAAAGGAATTTTTAGATTTATTAGATGCTGATGCAATTATCAGTAGATTCTAACCATCATCTATTGAAGAAATACAATTATTAATAAAGAAACCTTCAGCACTGAACATCAAAAAATACATTGAATCACATTTCAATCCATACCACGATAACATTAAAATGCCCTCAGAAATAAAACATATATCAAAATACATCCATAATTAGAAAGCGCATCGCTAAACATAAAAAATAATGAAGCTACTAATGAGGAAAGAATTTTTTTTTAAATTAAAGAATAAAAGCGCATCACTTCACAGTGAGGCTAAAAGTTTGAAAATAGGTTATATTCTATTTATCATCAAAGTATTAATGAACATTATATTAAGGAGGCTCTTATCGGTATATGAAAGTTGACTCAACACGATCTAGTTTGATTTTCGTTTTAGTAAAATATGTTAAAAGAAACTGTATCTCTGCTTCGTCGACCATTCAACAGCATATCAATAAAAATCCTCTTATCATCCATTTGTAATCACTTTCTAACCACCGAATACACTTATTGCAACGGTTCAATAGAAGAGCTGTATCAATTTGCAAAATTTGACATGTTGTCGAGGACCACAAAACGGAAACATTTATATTCTTACCAGAAGTATGAAAAAGAGAAAAAGAGAGCATAATTTTATTTAATATTTTCCTAAAATAAACTCTGCCTATTTACAAGGATATATGTGAATAAACTTATGCATAACTTTTAAACAGTCCCAAACGAATCAACCAAACGAAGACAACACTCCTTTTTTCTTTTCCGAAGCCAATTTAATGATATTGAGTGTGGGTGGGTTCTATGCTGATGGCGTACTTATTCAAGACTAATTTTGAACAGAAAATCTGAACCAGTCTCCAGATAAACCTGTCCATAACAAAGACTATAATCTGAGATTAGAATAAAAGCAGTGATAGATAATACCCAAAATACATTATAAACAAATCAGGATGCGAAATTATTAAAGACAAAACTCTGAATATGTCTCCATATACATCGCCATATCGATCAGTTATAA
Organism: Ascarosepion bandense; assembly: GCA_037127315.1. Taxonomy (NCBI): domain Eukaryota; kingdom Metazoa; phylum Mollusca; class Cephalopoda; order Sepiida; family Sepiidae; genus Ascarosepion; species Ascarosepion bandense. The sequence continues at coordinate 410,056 of JBBBDQ010029484.1, forward strand.
TACATTTACTATAGGAGAAGTGAACACAGAATACGCTGCACCACTGGTAGTTTTGCTCAACTCAATAAATTGCTCCAAAAGCAAACCATCAATTTGAAAATACTGACCTTATTCTCAAATCGCTTTGCCATATTGAAAATTTCACACCGATGTTATGAATAGTGCCAAAGAGATTCAGAAATGTGTAAAATGTCAGTTGTTTGCTACCGCTTAACATGTTCAGTGGTTAAAAATGTTTTTGATAAAACGAATTTAGATGGTCTTAGAAACGACCATCCTTCTTAAAAAAATGTGAACTGGCACTACTTAACCCTTTAGGGCCATTCGTATCATATTTGATACAGTATTTCCCTATGAGGAAACATTTGGTATTTTCCTATAAGGAAACATTTGGTATTCATTGACTGAGCAGTCAGTACTGCTTTCATTTGAAATTTATAAAATATTTCTCTTAAAAAATTTTTCAGGAAAATATTTCTTTCAAGGCTTGTTTTCATACTGTATCAAATATGATACGAATGGCCCTAGAGGGTTAAAAGAGAAAGTAACTTACTTAGATGGACAATTCCTGATTGTGCTATTCAGTCTTATCAAAATATAAATCTGTGCCTGCATTTTTTTCAAATACCTCCATTTCTAAAAGAATTACATCTTTCCCAACTCAACATACATGACTAAAAACTTAAAAAATGAAAAGAAAATGTTAATATTCTTAAGTTTCTATTATGTAAAATATTGGGTACATAAATGAATCACAAACTAAAATAATATTAAATATTAATTACGTTATTTAGAAACAAAAAACAAACTAAAACACATTTACTTGCTTCTGTTTATTAGACATTAAATTACATCACTTAGCATCCACCATAATTTACCTATATTTCTGGTTAGCCAGGTGTATATTATGAATATTCTTAAATTAAAAAAATTTCAAAAAGCTAACAACATTTTTGCTTTTGTTTATAAATACTTGTTGCAATTTAAACCCCTTACATTTGTTTTAATAAAATCCCATCAAAAGATGAAATGTGTCAGCTAAGATAAGTTTACTTTTTGTCTTATATATTATATCTTCTTAAAAAAAATTGTGAACTGGCACTACTTAACAACTAACATGAGATCAGTTCAACATAAAAAAAATCGCATAATTTCAGAACTATCAACATCAGCAACAACGAAAAGGAAACGTGAAGGGAAATAAGGACATAAAGAAGACGTTGACACAACACACTAACTCAAAGAAAAATAAAACCCCCATTAATACTGCAATGATCGATAACAGTTACTGGCAAAGAGAAATATATTTTCCTGAAAAATTGTTTGAAGAATTTATAAATTTCAAATGATTCTACTGGTTAACCTGTTAATAAATATCAAATCTTTAATTGAAGCAAGAGGAATGAGAAGAAGAAAAGTATTACAACTCTAAACTTAATATTTGATTGCACGTTAATATCTGCAATTATAAGATAATGTTTACTCCTATTTTATTTAGCACAGGAAATGCATTTAAATTTACTTGACTTTCACCAAGACTGGTTTCCAATCACTGCTATTATATCGTTTTAGTCAACTCATACGTGCAGCAAGAAGAGCATAATTGTCCGGAAAAATATCTTAGTCCTCCTATTTCTCTTTGTACCATTAACTGACGTTACACTTACTGGACAGAATATTGATTCCATTTCCAAGGACTTACTGATCAAATTTAGCAAAGTAATACGAAAATTATGTTAAATCTCATCGCCTGTAGAATGAAAAGTATTTCAGAATTTTGCCGTAATTATTCACAAATGAGTAACTGCGAAAGTATTGTCTCGTAAATATAGTTATGTAAATGTTAATTTGAAAGTCTACAAAATATATTAGATTATTTTATTTAAACACTCGCCACGTACTTCTATCAACAACAGAGTGTAAACGCAAAAGTCGGATTGATAAAAATAAATTTCTGAAAGTTAAGAAAGGAAAACTAAATTCTGTTCATCTAATAACTGCTGAGATTAAATATACGAATTAAACTGGTTGAATACATTTAGCGTGCTAATTCCATGGTGAACAAATTAAGCCATATATGGCAACATCAGAATAAGGCTAAGCGTATTTATTCAAATTTGAGCTTTGAAAACAGCCTCACTAAGGAATATACGGTTATAGCAATTAACCTACTGCCATGGGTCATTATGATCAAAGTCCAAAGTCTCTTATTCCTGAGCCAATTCAGGAAAAAGTTCCGTAATATGTGCCGCCATTTATATTCGTCAGTTATCTGTCATATATTGAATTAATAGCCTTCGCAGGACAAGAAAAGATTGAATGAAATATGTGAAGTAACCATCTTGTTTGAGCTTAAATTTTGGCTCGTGAAAATAACATAATTTTAATTTAAATTTAATCTACTTGACATGAAACGGACGTTACACACAAACACACACGCTCAGGGTGCATTAGAAATACCTGACTTACGGTTATGTGGGTGTACTTTTAAAAGCTATAACTCTGAGGTATTTCCGCCTCAACCTATATGCATTTATAAAGAATCACACATTGAGTGCTGGCTCTTATAAAATATTGTTCGGTATATAATAACAAAGCAACAAGTAGTATTCGAGAATGTGTTTGTGTATATTAAAATGTGTCCTAATATGGTTATGTTTGGGTAGGTGTAATATTACATTAGGCACACTACTGCATTTCCATCTAGACGATTTTCGTTACAGCTACATGAGCATAGCTCTATTTGGAACTATTTAAACTAACACAACACCTACCAGATACCATGAGAAAAATACAAGTATTATAGCGGCATCCACATTTACAAAAATATTAAAACTAATCGAAGAATTAATAAAAAAAGGACACTCCATCACACAATAATATTAACTGTGAACATGACCATAATGAACTGATTGCGTTTAGAAAAAAATCACAAAATATTCCTATATATTTAAATGCATAGATAAAATCCCACATATTTACTAAAAATAAAAAACTTAATTGAGAACTTAATTGAGAAGCCAAAATCGCTCTGATATGCAGAAATTCTTGATAGGTTCTGCACACATTGTGTCCAGAAAAAACAATAAACAAAAAACTAAACTGGAACGAACTCATGATAAACAAAAAAAATATCTTACACACTGTACTTTTTCAGACGTCTTTAACGAAACTAACACACACACACACACACACACACACACACACACACACACACACGTGTGTGTGTGTGTTTGTAAAATAAGCAACGAACGACCAGCTTAACTGACCTCTATCATTGACACATTAGTTCATATATTTTTCTTTTAATCAAAACATCTATACTGCGCAGCACTTTCTTACACAAGCACCATAGGGCCAAATCTTCTCTAGAATTTCCTGCCTAACCCCAAAATACACAATATTTATTCAAGTGGGGGTTGATAAAATCTAAAATAATTTACCAATGTTCATGATAAACAAGACGTTTGAACAACTAAACAAAACCAGCGTTAGTATAGTGGGTAGCAACCCCCACAGTCTAATTATGACAGAAATAGCAGTTAACTGGTTGAAAATTACTGTGGAATTAATAAATAAATTTCATGAACAGGTTTGACAATCACTCACAGATCCGATCACGCGTTTTGTCACATTAAGAATGACGAAACGAATGACATTCCACTGTTATAGGCGAATTGATATCCCTGTCATCTAAATGACAGAAAGATGGGCAATAAATTAAAAATAATAGGAGGCAATAATAAATAAGGAACCGATGATCATCTATACCACAGCTAAGTAAATATCAGTAGTTCAAAAATTAAACGGAAACGTCCCACGCCAATTTAACACAGTGCTTGGTTGACAAATGTTCAAATCAAGTGATCAGTAATATACGAGCAAAGTATTCTCCCACTTTTCTCTACATTTTAATGAATAAATCCTCTCCTTTCCGCTCTAATTTTGATTTTAAGCTGATGCTTAAAAAAATATTAGAGAAGAAAATTTCTCACCTTCATAAAATATCCAAATGAAAATTTTCATATTGCAAATTAAACACAATAACGCTTAAGTGTTAATTCCTCTTCAGCTGTGGTACGACACTGCTACAAAAGGAACTTACCTCGACGACAAAAAACAATCTGCCCAAGATGCGAACCATGTAGACTAAAAAGAATTTGCACAGCTGTCGAACGACGCTACATCGAAAGAAGATGCAATCAAAGGACCTCATTATCTCACCTCAAAACACCCACCTTTCTGTAAGTACTAATCCATCTACACAGAGATTTTGACAACCCAGAGAGCCTTCCAGAATACCAGCAAAGTGTGTGATGCCTTGTCCTTATTGAGACATCTTCACCCGAGCGCTCAAGACAACAAATAGCTAATATCCTCATTTGTAAAACCGAAATCATCCTTCAAAGTATTTCACGCGTTCCCCTGCATTAACACACGATATAATGTCCTAAGTTTCAACAGTTGGGTGTCGGAGAGGCCCACATTCACGTGTATAAGGTCTTTCAATCAAAACCGACACACTCAATAGAAGCAACACACGCCATTTGCTTTCCGATGGTCCAATTTCATGTTCTCATTCAAATTTTTTAAAGCTGGACAATTTTCTTATCGTCTTCCTTCAAGAAGAGGGAGTTACCTTCGTCTTGCCGACACATACTATCCAGAAACTTAATCCACAGAGTCTGTATACGATTCTCAATATTGAGCGTTCCTCAATCACCCTAACCGAGATAGAGGCATCAGATATCACGACGCAACATATGAGCCCTGTCTCACTACAAAAAGTGAATCAAAACTTGAACCAGTAAGACTAGTTCGGAGCACGGATGAAGACGCACCTAGAGCCTGTAAAAATGAATGAGGTAGATATATGAAATACAAATTACTGTCCTTCTCTTCAAGGATAGTTTCCTCCAAGACCACAGATAAACTTCCAACTTAGTCTTTACTCGGGCATCAAACAAACACTTCTCAAACTCCATTCAATGTAGGCCTGAATTCACCTTAAACCAAGAATGTACACACTCGGCGAAATCAAAGGCCAACTCTGCACTAGCTTCAGCTATTTCCCCACCATCTCCTTATTTTATGGCCCCTTCTACTTTATATTCTTGGGCCGTTGGCGCTGATAAAATATTTCTGTATAACTGTTTACTCTAATCAGCAGCAAACGACCAAATAGTTGACTTAAAGGAAGCTTACTACATATTCCCAACCACAGCTCCCGTCAAAACCCTCTGGTCCCTAAAAATTCATTTCCTAGAGCAACGATGTGTTGAATTTTCAGTAGCAAATCATTCTAATTATAAGCTTATTTGAGTTTAGACGGGCCTATTGTCCGAATATACTTGGAAAGCCTAATAGCCCTAGTTCGATATTTCTAATTAAAACTCGTCAATGTAAATTGTACGCAACACCGAACCCGAGTTACCCATATTAGTCCAAATATACACTAACTCCCTGGAAAGCTCATTCCTGAGCTTATTAACAAGTTTCAGCCTCTCGATAAAGCCTAAAATTGTTTTATATTCGTGTTGTTAGTACTTGATCTAGTAACCGTACGATTTATATCGTGATAGGACGGCATTATAGTCATCCGTTAATTTTACCCGACAAGATGATGACAATATGTTTGATTTACAGAAGAAAGGTGATCTGCTCCCTGGTGACGTTAGGCGCATAAACATAGAAGAAACGAAAAACCTGATCTTTTATTTAGTGTCTAGGACGGATAACCTGCTTTCTAGATCCACGAAGCCACGTTTACACACAGCGATCAAAGAATAAATTCAACAACCAAGATCACACACGAGAACGGTAATGATTTTATGCTATCAAACCTCTTCAAATATATTGCATCAAGGGCACCGGAGTAGAAACAAATCATTTGTAGTTCACATATATCCGCTCCCAGTAGCTGAACATCACGATCGCGTCTTTTCCTAATAGACTCCGACCTCAGACTATTGACAATCAGACTAGCTAAAACTAGTGCCACTGTTCGAACTTCTAGGTTTAGCGTTGAACATTTTTGGAGAGAGGATACGGACCGACTCGTTCGTTGATTCTTGGCTCATTTTAGTGTTAATTTGACCATCAGAGGCTAGGGCATAGATATCCCACGAAGAAATTAAATTTAGTCTTCAATATAGCAAGGGGTGAAAAAACTGGGACTCGTCATTAGCAAGATTTTTTAGTTACCTCATTTCATTTTCCATTGAAGCTAATGGGGATAGGATCTCGCTGAAGCTCTTTAAATGATTCGTCTACCATGCCACACGTCTATCGAGCCCCGATTCACTTTAAGAATCCTTTGTGAATTTGAAGAGGTTTCGATCATCAACAATGTTGTCCCCATACTTCTGTATCGATAATATGTATTTTTGTGTCTGCACCTTTTTCCCGTATTATTTGGACCTCTCAATTTGACCGGGAACATGCAGCAGATTTCCTGTCCGAAGATGTATGTTAGCTTGGAACGTTTTCTTTTTTTTCATACTGAACAGATGGGTTTCTATGCCTAGTTTGGTTTGTTTCATTTTTGAATGTTTGTACGACTAAAATTAATTTTGGCAAGTCATCTCGTTCTGTTCTCATCGAAGAAACAGCATTAAAGTCAATATAGACAGGGCTACTTCCTCTTACCTGTTCGAAAATATATTGTGATTCAATGACTTTAATGTGCAATATGACAAGTGGCTGGAAAAATCTGCCACAGATCTTGCTGGTGTCTATACGATGAACTTTTCGCTCACACAATCTCTCAATTGAAAAACTCTGACGCGTTTCCCCAATAAATCTGATGGATCTTTGTTTTGCTTCTACACCTGACACTTGTCATACCATGCAACACTGACCTCTTGAAAACTCTGACCATGTCGTGTTTTCCATTATTGTCTTCTTCTACTCCGCCTAGTTTCTGAACCTCCGACTTCCCTATTGCAATGAGAAAGGAGACTAGGAGCCGTTTCCCGAATTCTTTTATGATGTCGCTCAGAACAAAGTTTTTAGTCTCCGTGCTGAAGGCAGCGCACCGGAGGTTTCTTCCTAGGTAAAACCTGGAACTGATGCTTCCATTCGATCCAGCAAGTTCTGATATAAACCTCATCCTTCCTCTTGGTTCTCTTCTGCATACTCGGCCTCCATTGACAACACAAGACATTTCTTCCTGATTTACCGAAGTGACGCGTCTGACTATAATAGGCATGTTTTTATAATGAATGCAAGCGTGTCCTAAATGATGCTACGTGGTTGTTTTCTAAAAAAATTAAACAGCGTATTGTATCCTGCAAGTTGGTTTCTAAGTAATTTTAAGGATCTGCAAAAGTGTGCTATACAAAAGAAAGATTCAGTCCCTGGATTATTCAATAATTTTGAGGTTCTAAAATCCACAGCAGACAAGGAAGAGTTCTTTGATCGCAAATTCTCTTACGACACAAATTTAGCTCATCTGGAGTACCCTTCTGATGGGCTAGCTGAGTGATATATATTTAACTCTCTCTCTTTCTCTCTCTCTCTCTCTCCCTCTGGTTTTAAACATTACTTTTTAACTTGACTGCCATAAAAGAAAGAGATATGATAGAATTTCAGTCATCTTTTTTAAACTGAACTCTGTTCTGTCCGCTCAAAAACTTATAACTATTGCCCTGAAGATTTTTACTTCTCTGATTGTTGGAAGTCCTATGTAGTTTCAGTTTTTAAAAAACTCTGGAGAGTATTTCGATCATTCTAACAATCGCCTGTCAGCCTCTTACCGCTTTTTGACAAAATTCTCGAGGATATTATCAATACAGAAAGAATTCAACATCTCACCTCCAACAAATTATTTTCTGACAAGCTTCGTCAGGTCTACTGCAGATGTGCTAACGGCCATCATTGTGTATATATATCAGGTCCTTGATACGAATGGCGAAGCCGGGGCTGTTTCTCTGGATATCTGAAAAATATTTAATAGGATTTTGTCATACTGGCATTCCGTTCAACCTACAACATTACAGTATGACTAGATGATTGATAGACTTAATGTAATCGTTCCTCTCATACCATAAAATGATAGCCGTGGTGGCATACTTCCAAGCACATTCATGTGAATGCTGGGGTGCCTCAACATCCGATGAATTTCAATGATCTTCCTGATGTATTCAGTTTCCAAATTAGCATTTATACAGATAACACCACCATCTATTTCTGTCTTAATATGAAATCTGCCCTGGTTGACAAAGTCGACCGTGTCTCTGCCCTTGAAAAGACTTCAAATATGTGGTGGATTAGGGTAAGAAATAGCCAAGTAGAATGAATACATTGAATCAAAAGTAATATTTATTGCTAACAATGTTGAGCGACTGTGCCGAGCCAGTGAGTTTTTCGCGACAAAATGCATCTTGCATATTTCTAAATATACAAATCCTCCGTGCATTGAATACTGTTGCAATATCTGTTCAGGTTCTTCTGTTGTTGATCTCGGGTTTCTCGACACAATATAAAGTAGGATTTGCAATCAGTCCTGCTTTGGCAGCTCGGCTTCAGTCACATTTTCACTGATGGAATGTGCCTTCCCTCTGTCTTTTCTACGAGTATTTTCACGGCTTCTGCTTTAAGAAGCGATATTCGCTGTTGCATGACTTTCATAATTTTACACGTTCAACTAGACTGACAAATATGTCCCACACTCTTACCGTCAGAAAAGGCAAATGTAACCGCTACTTTTAGTCTTGATAATGCTTTAGCCGCATTTCCTGCTTGAGGAAATACTTTCCCATCCTTGCTTCCGAGATAGTTACAAAATTTAGCCAAAATGTTTAAATCCAGTAATAATTGTTAAGTTCTATCTCCTTAACGTCATCCTCTCTATAACACATTCTATAACATCGCCTGTGACGCTTTTTTTCCACCTTCCGTTTTTTCTCATTAAAAACACAATAAAATAAACCATGAAATGCGTGATGGAAAAAAATGTATGGAAAAAACTATGAACGGAAAAGAAAGAACTAGAGATAGATGATAGCTAGTCCCATCAAACATTCACGCTGTTTACACAGAGGTTTTCGAGACCGGATATAAAGAGCGTCCAACATTTCATATGAAATATAAAGTGTAAGCGCGACACAAGCGTGAACCATCAACACTTTAATTTACAGCACAATTTCTGTTATTTAAAAGGCGCTAACCTACAGGGGAGTCGTAGGTATCTGAGACAAGTTCATTCAAGGCCAAGGCGTAATTCCATGATATTAGGAGTTTGCTTGGTGAGGAGGGAGAATATTATTGAGCCCAAAACAGAAAATAGGCCGGGTTTGAAAATGAACACGAACCTTAGCCGAGATAAACAATCACGAACACCCGAGAAAATATGCCTAGTCAAACTTTCACAACAAGCTCCAATGCATGTGTACCTTAGATAAACAGGTCACTTTTTATTTATTCAAGGGTCGATCTTTCTGAAGTTCACAATCTTGCCACGGACAACAGAATGAAAAAGTACTAGGGAAATACACTAAACTACATAATTAATTTCATTATCCAGAAATGTCTCCGAACATATCATTAATGCCCTATGACTTCGGGTTTTAATAAAGTTTCCTAGGATAAAAGGAATCCGAACTCGTATATAACCCCGCAAAAGTTGGTTTTCTATATACTGAGAGGAGAAAGGTTATTGGTGTCCGATGTACATGAACATCCAAAAGCTATAGCTGAGAATTAGATTCTTTCTCAACCGTAAACTGCACGGCTGAATAAATTCCATTCAGGAAAGAAAGAAATTGACTAGCCTCTAATTTATTATTAAATAAACAAGAAGCATCATCAACCTATTGAGAATAAAGTTTAAAATTAATTACATAACCACGTATTCCCCACCTCGTGAAATCCCACAAAATATTGGTCAGTGTCTGACCCCAAAAAACGCCCATAGTATTATCAAAACTAAATTCAACAGAAGACGTGGTAAATTTCATCAACTCAACAAATAAAGACTCAGGAATACTAGGTGGAGACAAAGAACTGCAATTAAGCAAATTACAGTAAATATCAATTTGAATAAAATATCAATTGTCTCCATAAGAGTGACACAAGAAGAGTGACGTCAAAAGAACACATAAACTTACCTGAAGAAGACAAATTTTAGATGCGATCAACAAAGAAAAATAAATCCTATATACATCCAATGAAGCGCTGCGAAACCTGTTCCAAAAGTAATGACAGCCATTTGGCCACAATGTGTTGGTCCAATCCAACCATTGACAGAATGGGTCTCAATGATACTCCTTCCTTGTAGTATTTTGGAAGCCCATATGAACGGAGTTGAATTGACCCAGTCGGTTAAATTTCTTTAGGCATTACTTTAGAATGAACCCCACTTTTTCCCCCGATCAAGAGTAATTTCTGAAATTTTACTTCATTTGTGATAGTTACATTACGCGTTACCACAGATCCTACCTTTGTAAATTTAGAAGTGTCTTCCAAAATCAAAGTGATTAAAATAACAACACCAGCACCCTTATGCGGTCTGGAGATCATAAATCAACAGTGTTCTTCAGTTATTTAATAACTTGTTGATTGTTTCATTTTTGATTCTGCTGATGCCATCGCAATACTAGCAAACAGGTGTGCAAAATTAAACAATTTGGCCTTTATTTCACTATCCGCATTAACCGATATAGGTGATAGTCTTGTCAACTGAGTGTGCAAGATCTCAAACCCAGAAAAAATATTTCCATATCAGGCATCGATTGTGGAATACAAAAATTTAAAACACGGTCAGTCAAGTTCATAAGACAAGTTTATAATAGTGCTTAATTTTAGTTTCATTGTGCGTCCATATCTCTTAGGTAACAACAATTTTAGCTTGGCTTCATGCTTAGTTGTTAATTTAACACAATCTCACTGATCGACCTCACCCAATCGACCCGCCAAGTCGGTATCGATCACATTAAAGATTCTCCGTTGTATTTTGTCAATATATATATTTATACATATATATACGAAAATAATTTTAAAAGTACAAAATGTAATTAAAGAAATGAAAGTGTGTAGCTTATTGTTACACATTATGTAATAATAATAAAAAGTGAAGCAACCGGTTTCGCTCTCGCTGGTCAGAACTCGACGGGAGATATAAATTAGAATTAAAATAAAGCCTGTCATGGAAAATTATGAATGCAAATATATAGAGGCTAATAATATCGAGCTCCAACAATTCACGCTGTTTGCTCAGTGAAGGTTTTCATCAACAGAATATATATATATATATATATATATATATATATATATATAATGATTAATATTTTCTAACCGATTTCGCAAAGACACATGAAACTTCATTTAGCGTGTTATGTGGATCTCGAAATCAAATCCGTATGCATTAGTGTTTGAATATAATTATTGACGTATATTTGAATAACGATAGTGAACTCAGCAAAACTTTGAAAAATTTATGGGTATTTCTATCATTTTCGCACGCAAGTTTTCCACTGATATTCTTCTGGAAAATGTGTCAGAATATAGCTAATAAATTATACTTGGATTAACGGAAATTCATGTGTAATCGTGGATATTCCAAGGATACCCGTAAAATGACAAGCTTGTCAAGTTATGGCGTTACTTGGTATGAGGTATTGAAATTGGGCTCAAAGTTCAAAATACATTAGGCAGAGCGGTGGACTCTTAATGGCGTCGAAACAAAATGTGAGGATAGAAATCAGAAGGGAGATATCAGCCTCCTTCTGTTGTCGTTTTAAATTCAGATTTACTGCACGTGTAAGAAACATGTGTCAAATAGCCGATTTTTCTTTATCTGAATAATAATAATATAAAACTTTTGAAAACATGCTGATGTAAGATTCATTTCCCTGGCTATGTCTACTTATATTAAAGGCCGATTTTTCTGAATTATATAATTTATGAATCGTAATCGTTTCAAGAGTTATGTATATGCTACCAACGTTGCAATAAATTTAATGAACCCTGAATCTTCTGCTTGCTACAAATTTGTAACCCTACAATTTTAGTGATAATATTTTATTTGTTTCAGCGTCATTTTCATGAAAATATTTAATTTAGGTGATCTCGGATAACTGACTGCAATTCCAAGGTTTACAGTGCATAATTTACTTGTTTTTAATCTTCACATGTGTAAATAATAACAATAATTTGAGGTTTGGATACATTTTCAGAGATATCAAATATTATTAGTGTGATAAAATTAAGGCACTGTTTAAAAATACAAATGAGAACAGACTAATATATTTACATTGTAAAAGATCTATTAGAACAATCAAAATGTCGAATTCGAATTAAAATCCGTTAGAAACTACTTTGCTCATGGCTCCAAAAGAAAAATAATATTATGGTCTCCGAGCTGATCTGGATGAGGTATCTGTATTCAATATTCACTCTATATATTATTTAAAGTAATAAGAATTATAATGGACGGAAATTGAAATCTAATAACAATAATGTGTGTGAATGACAATGTCAGCTAGGAATATTATTTAATAAAAGAAGTTACTAAGACAACAACTAAGTAGATAAAATGTATTAGTTCTTAACTGGAATATGTAGCGTAGCTTTTATAAATTTATAATTTAGCCTAAACCGACATGAATTTGAACGGATATAACATGTCTATACCTATATAAACTTCTCGGAAATTTGGGTCTCTGTTTCAGGCTAGAATTTTCTTTCTCGTCAGAATCCACTTTGCACACATATACATCTACCATTTCTAGCTGCATTCAATTCTGTTGGCACATTTACTTTTGCTACTCACCTTGAGGTGTTTGACAAAATCCAAAGAAGGATTCATTCAGTCCTGATTTGGCATCTCTAGTTCAGATATGTCCGTGACAACTGCACTGACTACCACTTTTTCTGCTTCACCGACTACTTGAATTTAAGTGAGGTACAAATTCGCATCTAGGTCCCACAGATTACCGTTAAAAGATTAAATTAAAATCCACTTCTACTCGACCTGTTTCTTTTCTTGCACTTAACGCCAGTGGAACTTCTTGTCCTTAACTTACTTCCGTGATAGCTACAACCTCTAAAAATTTAAATGTAATTTCAATTACCATCTTCTATCTTCATGAATCCTATTCATCTTTTATCCTTTCTTCAAAATCGTCTGTATCTTTCTTCTTTTATTCTTTTCTCTATTTGTAACCCCTTTAAACTAGTGGTGGCCCCACTATGCTTCTGGTTTAAAAATTAAATAATAATACGAATGGAAAATATACAAAAAAAAGTGTAAATTTTTAAAGTGCTCTGGGAATATTTTGTAATATTCATATATATGAAACTTAGACCACGGAAAAAATTTAAGTACGTCTGCCATATTGTTCACAATATGCTAAGGATCTCACTTCGCTTTGAACTCAGTGTGCTAAACGATATCCCTATATTATAAGATATCCTATTGTTTACGCATACAATGTAATCTTATATGCCATTTAGTACACGAATTAATAAACGCACTTGATTCAATCGTAAAATAAGGAGCCAACAGATAATTCCATGCATCCTTAATAAGATAGACATGTATATAAATGTTAAATTAGTATGATTTAAAAAAGAAATCCAGAATTTTCTGATAGGGATTATATTGTTAACATAATATTCCTAATGATTTTTCACATGAGTTCAACTTAAAGGTGAACGAAAAACAAACAAGAATGTTAGAATCGCCTTGGATTGAACTTATTTTAGACTAGAAGATTATACAAAAATACTAGTGTGTAAACATACTCGTGAGAGAGTGCTGGGAAAGTGAAATATTGAAAATTTATACTGAATTATGAGTGTTTTTGGTAGGGATTGAAAAGAGAGAAAGAAAAGAAGAAACGAATTAGAATAAGTGTGGGAGCGAAAGTTTAGTCATTAGAATTGCTCTAGGGTAGATAATATTCCTGCAATGACGGTGCTACAAAGGATCGATATCAAGTTAAATAGTAAATCAGCGCCTTCTGTTGGGTACTACTACAATAAAAATAGCAGCAATCTAGTCTGTTTCTTTCCGAACAACGCCAAAGTACTCATAATCATTCTTCTCATTAATGTTGACAACTTTATTGACTTTTCTTGAAGCCCACCACCAACGATGCGAATGGTTGCCATTTTTGTCTCCGCCCCAACGGTTAATATTCCATCAGCGACCAATATTTAAACTTCCTGACAGATGTCCAGAACCACCCACCAAAATCGATGATAGTCACGCGTTACAAAAGATATCTGATTCGTTGACTAATTTAGTATATCTCAAATTATATCGGCATTTTCATTGTTAGTCGTATTTGCCATATTTAGACAAGTGACGCCTATTTAATGAATTTATATGAAAGCATACACGCGTATTCACATACATAAGGTTGTGGCTAATGATTACAATTTAGTTAGTTCCTAACATTTCCTGAAAAATATGAGAAAGTAGAGCTGGCTATAAAATTAATTAGTGTATATATATATATATATATATATATATGTGTGTGTGTGTGTGTGTGTGTGTGTGTAAATAGTAAATTGAATATGAAATTAAAAAATATGCAATGCACGTAAATATTTGTATGACATGCAAAATTTTCGTATAAACTACGCAAAAATGAAAGTAACACAAAACATTACATTTATAACACACCTACAAAATGACTTAACCACAGACAAATATATATATATATATATATATACATATATATAAATATATATATATATATATATATATATATATATATATATATAAACTTTTACACAATTTTATTCAGTAAATCGGCAATGGCTTTAATTATGGCTTCAAGATGTATGAATATCCTGCAAATATTCTGGACGTCGCCTTGTTTATATCGGTGAATGCTGGCTTAAGCTTTGCCTTCTGTTCATCTGTGGTTTTTCAAAGGTTTCGTTGTTTTCACGCTCAACATTACCCCAAACACAAAGATGATGGTGGTTGCAGTTTGGGAAGCTGAGTCGCTAGAAGTAAGGTTGATGTGACTACAGAATTTATCTAACTTTTATGACTGCGTACCATTGCTTGTGTGGCATAGTGCATAGTAGTCTTAACAGTCATAGAGCCTTTCAACAGAGAAGCACTCCTTTACCCAGAGAAGCACTACCTCCTCAAGTCACTTGAGGTTGGTCTTCGTGTTGAGTTTGAGGCCCTGTGAGAAGAAGATCAACAGTGATCACTCCAAACACCATGATGCAAATTTCATATATCATACAACGGGTTCCAAATTACATTTACTATCCTCAGATTGACACTCACAATCTGTGAAATGTTCTCATTTGATATTCCAGCAAGAATGCCAAGCAGAACAGTAAGCCATTTACACATTTTTGGTATAGGGAATTGTGTCATTGTACATTAACACAGATGTTGCTCAACTGACCATACTAAATTGTACAGACGAGAAAAACAAAAACAAACAATTTGTATGCGCAAAATTAAAAATATATAATTGCAACAAGCAGGTCATCGCAGCATGAATTGTGACATGATAACCGGTAAGTTGTTTTGTCCAAAAATATAGTGAATATAATATTTTATTACAGGAATAAGAAATTCATATCTAGAAAAATTTCGCCCATAGATATGAGACTTTTAAAAATTTTGTATATATATGTATTCATGTATAAATTTACATGTGCGTGTATATATATATATATATATATATATATTCATATATATATGTGTGTGTGTATGTGTAACAACACACGTGTCTTTATATATATATAAATATATATATATATGTATATATATATATATATATATATATATACATAACATAGTGATGATCCACGCATACTGTCTTAATATGTATAGGAAAGAATATTAATAAAAAGTTTTGAATTTAAAAATGTACTTTTTTGGACAGTAATAAAAATAAATAAATACTGTCCAAAAAAAGTACATTTTTAAATTCAAAACTTTGTATTAATATTTTTCATATATATATATATATATATATATATATATATATGTGTGTGTGTGTGTGTGTGTGTGTGTGTGTGTGTGTGTGTGTGTATAAATGACAAACTTGCAAAAACGGAGAAGATAATGCTAAAAAAGATCTCATTGATGAAAAATATTAAATAGATAAAACTAGTAAGCAATCAGAAATACAGAGTAGAAAACCTAGCAGATGATTAAACGGCTGTAAATCCAGAAATATTCTGGGCGGTCGTTATATTAAAACGTGCCTTTTCAAACCCCAAAAACAAATGTTAAATTTAACCCAGAATATTCACACATAAAAACGTAAATAAAATGAAACTTTGAATAGAAATAAAATAAAGTTAGTTGAAGGGAATAAGTGTAAACAGTTAAATATTGGAACAACAGATACACATGCACAATGCATCTTAAGGGAAAAGTATACAAATACAAAACTTGTGATAGATATATTACACAAAATAAGCTTAAATAAGCATATGTATATAAGAGGCCATATATACCCGACAAAAACAACACAACATTAACAGAAAAATAAATGTCGCCAAAATAAGAAATACAGATAAAATTAAAATTGTAAACAAAAAGAAAGTAAAAGTGACTATATAATATAATTACAGTCACAAATAATTAGTGTCATATAAATGAATGTTTAACTGTCTACACTGCCTGCTTCCCTACAACTAACCATATTTTCACTCTCTGCTATTTTTACAAAATACCACATAAATATTATCTTGAGTATATATATATATATATATATATATATATATATATATATATATATATATATAAAGCAATTCAAAAATTTAAAACATTTATTTCTTTGGATAGCCGTTTCAGCGAGAAAATTCTCGCTTCATCAGCAACGGTCGAAAATAAAAAAAAATATTAATTCAAATATGTTAAAATATGTTTATACTAGAAAAACCCCCAAACATATCCATACACAGGAAGTTAAATGTAATAATTCAGTTCATCCTTCCTAATCGCTCAAAACTATAATTCATTACATGGATATTTTTTCTTTATATATATATATATATATATATATCATTACGCTTATATATGCATAGATACACACATACACATACACCCATACATATTTATATATGTAAAGAATACCTAGTGAGCCAGACAGACCTACCTAGTTTTCACCTAAACAGATCGTTAGGAAACCTTGCTAACGAGGAAAGAAACAAACAACTTGTATAAAGGGAATTCAATCAACCAACGTGACCAAGAACGAAGACACCAAACACAAATAGGGGAGAACTTTATTATAGAAAACTAATTTAGCTTTAATTTCATATATTTTAAAGTTTTTTTTTAAGATTAGGGAATGTAAAGACGAAAACAATAAACGAAAACCAAAAATGATAAAAAACAACCATAAGCAAACTTAATAAAAAAACCAACGCTTTTTATGCCTACATTTTTTTAATATTTCAGTTTTGGAATTCAATAAATTATTGGTTTGTTTATACGAACCTACAGCAAGCTTTTCCTCTACACACAAACTACAATATTTCTGGCTGGCTTTATATTTAGCACATCTTCCAATTTCAAAATATGGTATTAAGCTCTTGTTTAATGGACCACACATAAGTGGATAGGGTGGTGCTATGTTTATACTTTTCATTATTAAAGTTACTAGTATGATTCTTTTTAATCATATCACCCCAAGTAAAGCAGTCCACTGCCACTATAGCGCGAGTTAGGAGGTACGTAGGGAGAGCGTTGGAGGGAATGGGTGCGGGTTAGTGTGTTAGGAGGTGTCTATTGACCTAAAACTCCTGGAGGTTTTAGCCGTCGGGGAAGCAATCATTTGAATCCTTTTTTGAAAATATCTTCTGTAGCACCTAAGTATATTTTGGGTTCAGTGTCATTAGCGTTTTTATAAATTTTAACACGGTAGACGACTCAATCCTGCTGACATTTACCCTGCAAGGGAGAATGCTTTTTAATTCTACAATTACTACTAGTTATGCCAGTATGCGTATCATCTCTAACTTTTTTCTTGTTTAATCCACTAATAATTTTCTCCAAATTGGTATACAGCAATAACTAAGTTTTACGCTATTTTTGTTAAATATGTTGTACAACTTATTATCTTTAATAAAAGTTTGCTCTAATAAATTGAAAAGTATTTTACTGATTTTGGTCATACCGCTGTATTAAACGGGGTTATATACCATAAAATGTTCCTACCTGTATTCTTTCGTTTGATTCTCTTCGTGTCCGAATATACTAATTTATCTCTATGACCACTTTTAATAAGTGCATCTTGGTACACTGTTTTACGATTATTTAAGATATCTTTATTAGACGAATTGATTGATAGTCTATAAGAAATACATTTAGCAATACCCCGATTAGATTTAGTGTTTACATATTGCAGATTTTGGATTTTTTTCATGTATGGGGCTATGGATCCATTCAAAAGATTTAGCGTGATGTCTAAATAATTCACCACTTTTAAATTTAATTCAACATACAAATTAAAACCGTACTTTTTGAAAAACCAATAGAATTTCGTACGTATATTGTCACATTTTGGGGGTAGGGGGTTAATCCATCATCAGTGTATAATCCGTGGTTGTTAAAATCTATATATATATTAAGCGTATACAGCAATAAGCACCCTATTAATTCTGCTACGTCAGCCCCATCATACGCTCCCATGGTGTTGTCAAAATTGTTTAAGTTAACGTTTTTAATCCATAATGTGTTGTTTTTGTATAATAACGTCTTTTGGCAATGCATAATAACGTCTATTTCTTGATCAGAAATTTTGCTAAATTCATTATCAAAATTAATGGCCTCGTTGGTTGATTGAATTTCCTTTATACATGTCGTCTGTTTCTTTTCTTGTTAGCTAGCTTTCCCTGACGATCCGTTTAGGTGAAACCTAGGTAGGTCTGTTTTGCACACTACGTATTCTTAACTTATTCCGCTCTACCTAAGTATTGAGCGTTATATATATATATATATATATATATATATATAAACAGAATTTGCGCTCTTTTTGCTTGTGTCTTGAACGTGTAGCGCCTATACTAATGTGTTAAACTATCGTTGCGTGTTCAAATCTTGAATAGGGATATAAAATATTTGATAATCAATTACGAAACTTAATGAACGCGTGGCGTGAAGTGTTTTTCTTAATGCGTCATTTGAATCATGATGCTGCTCATTGTTGTGTTGCCATTAACACGAAGGACATATTCTAAAGGTCTTCGGAGACATTCCAAGCATCTGCACATCTACAATTTGCCCTTACCTGTCTAAATTCAATCGTGGCTTTTTCAATTGAAGCCACAGTATCTAAATCATTTGCTATTCAGGCAGAGTCTTATGACTTTCTATCCTTTATGACGGGAAATATTTTGCTGATGGAAAAAGTAAAAGTGACTATATAATATAATTACAGTCACAAATAATTAGTGTCATATAAATGAATGTTTAAATGTATATACTGCTTCCCTACATCTAACCATATTTTCTCTCTCTGCTATGTTTTTAAAAATATCACCTGAATATTTTCTTGACAAAATCTCGATCTATTTTTCCAGTCTTCTGTGCAGAGGAGGCAACATTTGAAGGCGATAGAATAAACTGTTTACGCAACCAACATTTGAGGGCTAATCACAATTCGCAAGGCACAATAAATTTTAAACACCAGCATCAGTTTATCTTTATTATTTGGGCTGGGATTGTAGGGGACTGTCTGTATGGTATACATATTCTAACACTATGTCTTACACAAGCTTACTATAGAGATTTTATTTCGAACAAAATCTCAGATTTGCTAGAGAATCTATTTCTGCTATATCGAAGATGTGAGGTTCATATATAATGTGTCTCAAGAACACTTTTTGTGACATTGTTCGCGATGCAAAGGCTGAAATCTACAACGAAAGATGGATAAGAAGTGGTGAACCGTTTCTATTGCCGTAACTTTCATTTTTTTCAGCAGACATGAATAATTTACAGTCACTTCATCAGTATTACTTGTGAGATTATTTGAAATAATCTGTCAGTCAATGTTGCGATGTATAATGAGCCGAGAACATTTTGAACATTTATTTATGAGTTGCTATGTTGATGTACTAAAATAGCCTTTTGGACATTATATATACAGAAAATTTACTTTGTTTTGGTGTAATGAAATCAGCTTTTTAAATGTATTTTACGATTGTATCTTCATATGTATATTTAAGTGTGTCTATTGTAAACGTTAAAAGTTAAAAGCCAAAAACGAAACATGCGTGGGCATATATTTTTATGTATTTTTTCCTGACTTCATGTGATGGACGCTGTGTCAAAGTGTGTAATTTATATAAAAAAATAAAAATAAATGTATAAATGTATAACAAAAATAAATGTATACTTTTAAATTTTACAAAAATGTTCACTGCTTCTCGCACTTTTTTCTTCTATCCAAATTTCTCTCTTTGAAACAAGACCTTTCTCTGCTTATATATATATATATATATATATATAAGCATGTTTTCGTGAGCTTTTGTCTATACTTTTAGATTTATCAAGGATGAATTTTGATAATGCCTAGAAGTATAGCCGAAAGCACCCCCCATAACAAACGTAATGAAAAAATAAACTACTACCAAAATAAACAACATAAAAAATCAAAATTTACTGCTTTTGTACAAGACCGTCTCTTTATTTAAGTTCGAAATTGTTGCTATGATAATTGTTTTCAATTCACATTTGATGTTTCAAATATGCTGCTCGTGAGGCATGGTGCAGAATACAGTTGGCACAAATATGGTTTCCATCGACGGACTATAAAAACAGGACAATATTACCTACTCAAGGAACATTGATGTAGGAATCGGAATTGAGATACGAGGTCTGTACCAATCCATTCTCAAAAGGAAAAGTCAAGACGGCTTTCCAAATAGTCGTACAAACATTATCACCATTAAACTCATACATATATTTCGGAATCCTCATAACTCTCGTTAGTTTGCATCCTAAACGCCTTTAAAACTTTCGTATTTGGATTCTGTCGCGAATGCCAAACTGTACAGCAAGCTTTCAAAGATAGTGCCAGAATTATGGTGCCATTTTTCTATCAGATGAAACCAATCTACAGTGCAGATGTTAAAGTAAAATATGCAATGCTCAAATGGGGAAACTAAGAAAATAGAATAGCGACAATTTCCCTTTCTCAATATATATATATATATATATATATATATATATATATATATATATATATATATATATATATACCTTCTTCTACCGAGCGGCCATAGCCCGAAAGTAGAATCGCCGACTAACGCAAATTCGGTCTGGTTTCAATCCTAGGTTAAAAGCAATCGGGTTCTAACTGTACTGATGAACTGTGATACAGCGAAACAGATCTGTCTGCGGATGATTATATATATATATATATACATATATATCTTAATGGGTATACATATACATGCAAAAATCTAAATGCTATATATATATATATATATATATATATATATATATAAATCTACATATCTAAATAGTTATATGTATATACATGAAATGAATATGGTATATACATACATATTAAATGAATATTCACACACACACGCATATATATATATATATATATATATATATATATTCACTTCTAAATGAATATATGTGCGTGTGTGCAAGGTTACACACAAACACATATATTTGTACATATACCATATGTTGTTCTTTTGGTTTCTAACTTTTGCCTTTCTTATATTTCTTAGAATATAAATACTTCTTTGCATCTCCGTGTTCATAATTTTTTTCTTTTTTTTTCTTTATTTATGTTTCTTTTATTTCTAAATTCATTTCCTTCT
This sequence comes from Ascarosepion bandense, assembly GCA_037127315.1. Classification (NCBI taxonomy): domain Eukaryota; kingdom Metazoa; phylum Mollusca; class Cephalopoda; order Sepiida; family Sepiidae; genus Ascarosepion; species Ascarosepion bandense. The sequence goes on from JBBBDQ010029484.1 coordinate 431,836, forward strand.
TTTTCCATTTATCTTTATTTTTCTATTTGTTTTGTACATTTTTACGTTGTCTTTCTCAATCCCTGTTATCTGATATTATCTCATTTTATGACCGAGCCCTTTCTTCTTTTTTGCTTATTTGCCTTTGATATCAGCTTATATCTTTTGTCAGCCGAACTATAGTGTTTTCTTTTTTCCATTATTTTTTTTCGTTTTGACTCATCAGGCAATGGAGCATATTTCCGTTCCAATCTCATCCTAACTCTAAACCACGCCCGAAGATAGCCTCCCACCGAAAACAAATCTTAGCGTAGATAAGTTGAGCAACGTTTGAACCAAAAACATAATGTGTGCATGTATCTCTGCATGTTTGTGTGTGTCCGTTCAGATATCTCTATATGTATGAATGTGTTTAATGAAATTTCGAAGGCGTAAAAGCGAACTGACACGCGTATGTTTATAGAGAAAAGAATTCTATCCAATTTTGCAATATATCGTTTTCCTTAAAACAAAATTTATGCGGTTTTAATGATATCCTGTACATGGTAGTACGAAATGAACAATGAATTGAATGATTATATATATATATATATATATATATATATATTGCGTGGGGAACTCAACATATATTTAAACAGAGTAAATTTACTCATATTTAATCACTCTGAACGAGTCAATGTAAGTCAAATCACTTATAATTAAAAAAACATTGTTTTTAAAAAAGCGAAGCTTGTATTATTTAAGCCGCAAATATTTTTGGTAATACTCTGTATAATAGCTATCGGGTTCTCTACTTTAATCTCATTAATAACTTATAGCAATTGATCATAAACTTCTAAATTAATCTCTACGTCTTTACCTGTCCATTCTTTCCCACAAATATATATATATATATATATATATATATATATATATTATATAATATTACTATATATTATATTTTATAATATTACTATATATATATATATATATATATATATACATATATATATATATATATATATACAGTACTTTGAAAAAATATTAGAACAAGAACTATTTTATCTTTTATGAGGCATCAAAATAAAGTTTAAAATCACCCTTGTCCTACCACTTATTTTTGCACACTACCGGTAGTGTGCAAAAATATTAGGTCAGGCGTGATTTTCCTAAAAACCTCACTGAAATTCAAATACAGGATAAAAAGTCAAGTAAATTGCTGATAAACATTGATTATTTAAAACTTGGCGTAAAAGAAATGTATTAAAAAGATGTTATATTTAATTTTTCCTTTTTTCTATTAAAGAAGTTATTTTGAAAGTACTCATTATTTTATTATCCTTAGATATGACTGACTGTTTCTTCTTCCCATCCCACGAATTGATAAATCTAATGTTACTTTGCAAGATACACAATAGGAACAAATACAAGCTGCTTGGCAGGAAATACCATTAGATACATTGAAGAAGATTGTGATATCATTGCCTGACAGAATGAAGGCTGTGATCAAAGCAAAAGCCTATTATACTAATATTAAAATTATTATGTAACAAGTATATCAAGTAAAATTACTTTTATTAAAGTGTTTATTTTCTGTTAATATGCCTCATAAAAGAGAAAATAGTTATTGTCCTAATACTTTTGGACAGTACTATATATATATATATATATATATATATATATATATATATATATTTATATATACACGCTTAAGTTACGCCTAAATAACTTCAGGAACATTACGGAAATGGAATAAAAGTAATTACGGTTAGATTTAGTTGCTCACCTTATCGATGTGATCTATTTTCTTTAATATTCACTTCCTAAGCCAAAACACGTACTTGCTAAACCGGACATTTTAAACGAATATTGTATCAAACCTGATGCATTTTAGGAAAATTTACTTTGCTCCAACGAAACGAAAATTGAACATTTTTTAATGAAATGATGGGCCAAAGTTATGGAGATAGACGTGTACTGAATATTTACCGAATAATAGCGTTGCAACAGTAAAATTTGGAGGTGAAGCAAGCATGATCTTGGGTTGCTTTAGTGCCCAAGTTATTGAGGACATTGAAATATTAGAAAAAAGGATGAATGGAGCATATTACAGAGATAGTGTATTTAGGAATTTACCTCAGAGTGCATATTCTTTTGGCTTGAAACTAATTTGGTCTTTCAACAAGACAACGTTCCGAAGCATCTTGCATATCTTACAAAATCATGTTTAATTTCAAATAGAACACACTGAAATGTCTAATCAATCGCCATATTTCAATTAAATTAAAAAAATTATGGAGGGAGATGAGACTGAGAATTCTAAGAATAAACCCGCAAAAACTGAATGAAATATTTTATTTCTTGAAAATGAAAAAATATGCAAGAAATTCTTAGGGGACTGACCTAAACTGTTAAATGCTGTAATTAAGAATAATAGTTACCCTATGAAATGATAATTGATGTTTTAATAAATGTTTTTTAAAACTTTGCGTCTATAATTATTGATCTTTCTTTGTTGGATATTTCTAGTGATTATTTATTTAAACCTGATTTCCTAAATCCTTGTACATATGTATTATTAGTATTAAATGTTTTATTAGACTATGTTAGAAATACATAAAAAAACATTTTTGCAATGTGTTGTAGTTTTTTTGTAGCAGGCACTAAATATGTATGTATCTATGTATGTGTAAAAAATAAAATATGTAAAAGTTGAGAATATTATTTCTTTTATTAATCATAAAGCGAAATATCTATTATATATTGTGATCCCCAGACAGATCGATTTAGCTGTATCACACATCTTCAGTACGGTTAGACATCCGATTGCTTTTAGGCAGGATTGAAACCCGACCTAATTTTCATCAGTCAGCGATTCTACCGCTAGAGCTATGGGCGCTTGGTAGAAGGCAGATCTTTAGCGTGTGATATAACATGTAGACATACGCCAGTGGTTAAGTGTGTTCAAATTCATTACTGAACGAGCGATGCGTAGATACTAGAGTAGCTTCTATTTTTTATTGCATCGTTCATTCAGTGATAAATTAGAACACTCTGGCTATTGGCATACGATACATGATACGCTAAAAGTCTGCCTTCTTCTACCGAGCGCCTATAGCTCAGAGGTAGAATCGCCGACTGACACTAATTCGGTCGGGTTTCAATCCTAGGTAAAAAGCAATCGGATGACTAAGCGTACTGATGAGCTGTGATACAGCGAATCAGATCTGTCTGCGGATGACTATATATATATATATATATATATATATATATATATATATATATATGTGTGTGTGTGTGTGTGTGTGTGTGTGTGTGTGTATGTGTGTGTGTGTGTGTACCGGCTATACAGAAAATAATTTCACAAGATTTGGCGGCGGATTCCTCACACCAAAACTAAAAATATCGATATATATCTTTGTCCAAAATGGGATTCCTCACACCAAAACTAAAAATATCGATATATATCTTTGTCCAAAATGGAATCGTATCGTTGTATGTCAAAACTCATAACAAAATTTCGCATTGACACTCCCACACGGTGTCGAATGTTTTGATCGTCTCGATAACACATTGTTAAAACTTCTCTTCAGCATTAATATAGTTTGTATAAACTAAATCATTTTGTTATTTGAGTTAGCACAGGCTATTGAACCGGTGCTCCCATTACTATATATCTTTCATGGTAGATGTTACTTCGAAGAATATGTGTAAAATGTTCTAGTATCCTGTAAGAATTAAACACCATGCTTCTTCGCATTAGCATGTGCATAATCTCTAGCAGGTCTGGAATTGCGTTAGAAATAATGTTATTGTGGACGAGATTGGAGAACATATTGACCTAGCAGATATTCAGCACCATTTTCAGCCCTCTGAACTGATGCTAAATAAGAGGGAATGGACAAATAACGGATCAACAGTTTGTGCAATAACCCTCAGCAAATTCTTCTTTGGTAAGTGTAAATGAGCCGCACACATTGCAAATGATATGGACACAGGGTCTGGTTTTGACATACCTTCTTTGTAGTAATACTTAATGTGTTACGTGCTAGGACTATTGATGTGTGTTGATAACTTGATCCTCATCGACAGCCTTTAGAATGTGTTCTTCGAGATCAGTTGTACGTTCTATAGGTTGCCATGCCACGGATCTTGTTTCAGTAACTCTAAGAAAAAATCCAAAAATGTTGAATGACTCGCCTGTATTCGATCTGGAAACCAAATCTGATACAGCCATACAGCATCGTGTCTATTACAGTTCGTTCGTCTGTATGTAAAGATCATATCTGTCTGCCTACAATATTAATATACTGCCATTTCTCAACTGAACAGAGTTAACCACCAATACACGTTTAATGTTGAAAACAGACTATCCACACATCTCCATGAATAAGAAATTTAGCCTAGCATGCATGGCAACACTGAGCCATCTGCCGTAAACTTTCTTTAACATTAATAACTCAAAAGCGAAAGATATACGGACATATGTTTATATAGATATTTAACATTGTTTTTATCTGAGGAACATAAACTTACATCTTTATTAGTAATTTTGATGCACTTTGTATATGTGTGTACATATGTGTAGGGCATATCATTGAACACAATATTTTAATAAAATCTGCGAAATATTCATAAAGTCATAAATATATATTAGAGAGATTAAAGAAACTATCCCGAGTCCCAAGATACAATAGCTTTAACTGACTTGAGACTAGATCATAGGGACACTAGAACTGAATCCGTTAGTGAAATCCGCCATGAAAAAAGAATATGCATTTTGAAACAGAAGATTGTTTGGATTATTGAAGTAATAGGACCAATTGCCTTTTAATTCAGCCAGAAATGATTGTTCATATTTAATTGATTTTTTATTAAAGTTATTTCCAGAAATTAATACGAAATGGTTGGTTGCAAAATAGGAATTTTTTTATGAAAAATCGTATATTCTCCTTGAATAAGGAAATAAAAACATTCATTTCAGGCAATATAAATTGCGTTGATTAAAGCATAAGCAGAAACCTTTCCTTAGTGATATTTTATTTTAGCAAGTGTTATAAACGGAGCAACTCTCGTATTATGGTTTAAATAAAACAACTGAAACGATCAAGAAGACATAAATGACTCGGTTTAAATATTTAAACAATTTTTTATAGCAATTTCTAATAATAACATCTAGTAGAAGTATTATGAACCGAGAATCAGATAACAAAGATAGAACTTTAAACATTAAATAAAGTTTGGATTCAATTTCCTGTTAGCAATGCAAAATACTAGAGGCAATGTGCTACTCTATAAAGGATTTTGCTGGCAGTTTTCTATGTGTCTTTCTGATGGAAGCCATAACTACTGATTAATTAATATTAAATATTCTGTGATGTCAGCATTTGTGGGGAAAGATTGATGCTTATGAGAATCAAATAATTTATTCTAACTTTACCAGAAGTATTTGTAGTTTAGCTGTCATGTGAATCAAGTGCTATGTGATTTTTCTGTTTTTTATTTAATTATCAGTGCGACAAAACTTCTCAGTTTTGGCGTCCATTATCTGTTCTTTATACAATTTGATTGAATTCTGCTATTTTTTAAAAGATTTTCGAATGTTTAAGAAGAATCCAGAACATTGTTGTTAAATAATATTTTACTTTAGTATAAATAGTAGTTCAACGACAAATTATCCGCTTGTCTTCTTTCCAAAGCAAGGAAAGTCTATAGTTTTAGTCTATAGTTTTATCTAATTTAATTTCGCGATAGCTGACATTTTTTTAAGATCGAAGAAAACAAGTTTTTGGTGTATTATGCTTCCTAAGAAAAAATAATTCTCTAAGTGTAAAACAGAAAAAAACATCGATCAACTTACAGAGAAGTTATTTCGAATATAAGAATAGTCTCGGTTTTCTCGGTAAAATGCAGTTGATTCAGGCAAATAAACCTTTTACTTTTAAACAATCATGTTTTTATGACAGACATGGGAACTAACCAATAACTTAAAAATAACCATGATTAAGGTATTGAATAGACTTGTTGGCTAGCTGATTCAATGTTAATTTTCTATGAATTTAGCCTAAATGACTAGTATGGTCTTAATTCTATGCACGATTAATTTAAAAGAAAATACTTATTATCAATGTAGTCAAGTAATGAAAATGTAACATTGAATGTATCTGATTGAGAAAGAAAATGAAACATCAGGAATCATACCAAAGAACTGTCTTTTTTCTGAGTATGTGGTGATAATAAAAAGGTGTACTCCTTGAACTTATTCCAAAAAATGACATCTGTAATATTTTTAGTCAGAATAGTTCAAGGCAGCAGTTGAAAGAAACCTACGGAAAGTTAAGATAATCTTCTTAACCTATCAGTAAAATAGCGATAAGTAAATGTGTGCTTCAAGTAGTTTTTTCCTCCTTTGCAAACAAATAGAAAAAAACATTAGCCTAAAATTCGAGTCATGTTTTTACATAGTCTGTTCATATCGAGGTTTTCCAGCAGAAGCCATGCATGTCAACAAATGCGTTCCGAAATTTTTAAACCGAGACTCTTTACAAACGCTCTCCCTGAACGATAGATAAAAATGTATTCGAGTAATAGAAGAGTGTAAGTTTTACTATGATGGGTAATTTGTGATAATTTTGTATTTTTATTTCTTACATGCGTGTTTCTTGTTTTTTATTTTGTATAGTAGAGTCAGTTGGGCATCATCTGTGATAAAAAGAGCAATCAACCATAAATTTCGAAACAGCACGCACAAGAAAATGCAATACAAAAATTTTAGAATGGTTTGGTGTCAATATGACTAGAATGCAGAGGTTTCGGAATAAGCTGGAAGAAGCTAATTGCAGTTACGAATGTATGGCAGCTCAGAAAACGCATTCTGATTAATCGGCTAAGAAAAGGAACTTCTGAATCTGAAATTGAGTGCTTCAGCCTCAATACAAAGAATTACAACATGTACCTTGAGAAGTTATTGAGACACTGAGTAATTAGTTTGGCAGTTGAAATTCCTTATGACTGGTAACATGACTCTGCACCATGCAATAAAAGTGTGAGAACACTGTTGTCAATTTCAGACAATTTCTACGATCACATTATTTCTGACATCTTCCCAACTAGTTCCCAGACTACAACATTGTTGACTTTTATGTGTACTAGCAGTTACAAGTAACCGGATATTCTGTGTGTTTGTGTGTTTATACTTACATACTAATATAAAAGACAAAAAATAGTGTATGCTAAGTATCACTGGTAAACAAAGGATTGCATTTGAGGTTGCTGCTCGCAGAGAAGAAATAATTCAAATTTCGGCGTTTGACTTCTTTTGAACATAGGTGAAACCAAAGATGAAAACACATTTAAATTCATGCCATAAAAATATTTGTATGTACAGTAAGAAATAGATATACATTTCTGGTCAAATCTCGAGACCAGAAAAAAGGTTAAGAATAAGAAATACATTTACATTAATAGAATAACATTTTCGAAACATTTACATTTAATCAGAATGTTAAACAAAACAAGTGTAAAAGTTAAGCTTTTAATTGATCAATTTAAACAAACGCTTAAAACTATTTTTTGTTGTCCATAAAGTTAAAATCATATGTGTGTGAAAAATGACTGGACAAATATTTTAGCACTAGTAAACATCTACCTGGCTAATTTCCAGCATTACATTTCAGATTCTAAAATGGCTAAGGGTAACCTTTTAGCATAATTTGAACAAGGCAGAATTGTTGGATTTCAAAGACATAGACTTTCACAAGAAAACTTTGCAAAAGAACTTAGCTGTTGCAAATCTGTCATTGTTAACTTCATTAGAATCCAAATGCGTATGCTTCTAAAAAATCAAGTGATCGCCCCCAAATCCTCACTATCTCAAAACGGATGTATTAGGCAAGAAGTTAAGAGAGATTCAATCCTAACATCAAATCAGATAAAAGTGAATTCAGAAACAGAATACAGATTGCAAACAATTCGAGGACATGTAAATGAAAAAAGTTTTCAGAACTGGAAAAGGCTGCAGAAGCATTACCTTCTTCATTGCCATTAAGCCTTCTATTTAAAACTGGTATCTTATTAACAAATTTGGGTTGTGGATAAATAGAAACAGAGCTGTTTTCAGACCTGAAAAAAATTAAACCTTGATCACCCAGACAATTTTGTCCGTAACTGGCATTAAAAACCTGTCTAAAAATAAGTTTTCTCAACACGACAAATTAGATGTTGATTAATTAGAGTCTGGAATTCATTTTTGTATAAAGGATCTCTTAGGTTATATGAGGTTAGACCGTCAAAGAGATCCTAGTTACGTTGACGTGGTAAGAAAATCATCGCTCTCTACTGTGAAGAAAACTGAATTTTGTAGCAGGGCAATGCTGCAATCTCAAACCATCGAAGGTCGGAGAAATTGGAATACAATATTCGGCTTTTGAGCTATCCACTGTGTTCTTAACATCTAAACCCAATCGAGAACGTTTGGGGACAGATGCCAAATGACGTTTAAAAAGATGGATCGCAATTTGAAAATATAGATGCTCTTCCTGCGGCAGTTTATAAATCTTGGAAGAGCTTCCGAAGCACCCGCATACAGAATTTTATGATTATGCCGTAGCAAATTTTCGATGTAATTCACAGAAATAGAGGTTATACTGAGTATTAATTTGTTGTTGTGTATTATTTTTTCTGTATTTTTAATTTAATTAAATGTATGACCTTGGAATTTTCAATTTTATTTTTGGCAACTACATTTTTTAGTTAAATGTAAATGTTTTGCAAAAATATTTCTATGAAAGTAACAGAATTTTATATTATTTTTACCATTTTTTAGCTGAAGTTATTGACCAGAAGTTTATTAAGGATGATATAAAATTCGGATGGAGAGAGAAGTCAAGAGAAGCTCGCAAGCATTGCCCATTGTTCATCCAAATAAAAATATATTTAATGATTGGATAAACACCTGTTGATATGAGCAATAAATTAAATACATTCACACAGGAAATGATCTTCGAGTCTGTTTTTCAGACGAATTCTCGAAATGAACTATTCAATATTCTGCATTTTAATATCTTTACAGAATGAAGAGAAATTATCTTTCCTCTGGCGTCTTCATTGTTTCTGTTGTGGATCTTCGTGGTCAAAATTGTAGTGACCGTTTTGTGCCGGAAGTAAGACAGGGAACAAGAAGGTAGGTTCAAAACTGTGTATTAGTATAACAAGAAACAAGATATTTAAAGGAAGTGCAAATAATAATTCATATAGAAATAAGTAGGTCCAATGTTATTATTATGCTGCGTATTACCTAATAGTAGGCTGTCGTTAACTGCTCTGTTGAAAGAAGTCGCGCAGGTATTCATATACAACATGATGAATAGTCCGTTCCTCGTAGAAGGGCACTCTAACACACCCTCCTAAAATCTCAACTCCGTAACATCTATCGTTTACATTTTTAAAATGGTTAATGTCAAGCCAAAAGATGAGACCAAAATGCGAATAACAGGTCAGGAATACTAAAATGAAGCATGTACTGACATTTAAATATATGTGATAGTTTTCGAACAGAGCGTGGAAACATTGTGCAAATGGATGGCAAAGCAGTGTTTGAGACAAGTAAAAGACAGAATATAGCAACAGCGACAAGGAACAAAACCATGATCGCCTACGTCCTGAAGGGCATGGAAATTAAAATTAGACTTGATTACTTCTTACAGTATTATGGCATTTGTAGTTAGTGTCAGAAAAACAAGTTTTTGATTCTGAATATCTAAATATTTATTTTTGGTTTAATTTAGACCCATTACAAAAGGGTGATTATTGCCGCTTTTGTACAAACAACCGTTGATCAGATGTGCTGTAAGTCAATGCTGTTGTATGATCTATGTAAATATTATTCTTGAGCTTACACATGTTTTGACTATGGTATATACTTATGTGCTAAATGATTGATGAATAGTGCTTCTAAATCCGGTGATCATATCTTATTGTGACATATGAGGTGTAAGAAATGTAATTCCCGAAATAAGAACAGCGTATTGTTGGAACAATGATTACGTTGAAAGGTCTTCTATTTTTCGCTGCTTTGAGACGCAGAACAAATGTATTGTCTATGAGGACAGGATGAAACTGTGTCTTTGAAATCTAAGATTAACTCTGTAACTGAATTCAGAATACTATTTTACCAAAAAGGAAAGTGAGTTACATAATGAATGATTTCCTCAAAAATGGTGATTCCACTTTTGAATGATGAGTGAATACAATGTCGATATTATTTCAGCTGATCATTCGAATAAAGCTAGTATGTATGGTAACAAAACAGTTTTTTACTCTGACTAGAAAACTAAATTGAAACTTAATTCATAAATATATAAAGACAAACACCCTTCTTGTGATTTTAGGTTATTATAAGGGTATTTTTAGTACAAATTTGTGGTACAAGAAATATCTTTGAAACATATCTTAAAACAATGGAAATTAAATTGTCTCTTATACTTATATTGAAAGGCGCATAATGAATAAAGAGAATGTAGAAACGTTGACAAAACAGACTAACAAATCGTTGGACGATTAGGTGAGCTGTTAAATACCCGGCCACGTACAGATAAAGAGGAGATGCAAAGATTTATTTATGTGAAGCCATTCTAAATTGAAAAGTACGTTGTTACTGGGTCTGCATAAATGCCTAAAATGTCAGAATGCTACATACTGTAGAATTTACGTCTATAAAGAAATCGAACATTTCACCTGTTTAATACTTTAGCTTATTAACCGTTTTATGTGGACGAATCTTTAAATGGAACCACCATTTAATTGCTGATTGTTGTAGCACCTGTGAGGTTTACATCTATCCAAAAAAAGGTTTACCATCGATACAAGGGTCTAAATATTATGAAAGTATAAATATTTTTACCAGCAATACATTTTTGCCCTCTCGGCAAAAAAATTGGTATCAATCCATTTTTGTAAAATAAATTATTAATTTTTCCAAGATAATTAAATATCAGCTTTAAATAACTCGTAAGAAGGTGATATTCCGCTAAACAATCAAATAAACTAGAAGCAGGTGTTATATATATATAAATATATTTCACAAAGATAACCCTCTAAATAATATAAAATATTAAATAGAAAAACGATGACGATTAGAAATTTCTCTACAAGTAATATGAACACCATTTTAGTTCCTGTAATAACCAAGTTTTAAGGAATCTCTATCAAACTAATACTGAACCGGATATTGTAAATGCCTTCATTTGCAGATTCAAGAAAAGTTGTCTAGTTGAAGGTAAATGTAGATTTACCAAGGATATCTAGTAAGCTACAATCTCTTCCAAAAACAACAAGACAAATATTAGCGTATACAACAGATTTTCATATTTTATTTTCATAGACTCTCTTACCAACCCTAGATTAAAATTTCAGAAAACAGTTTTCAGGAAATACTACTAACTGAATGAATAAGGCTTAAACACACACATAGATTGGACATTACTAGACTCAGCACATACTCCGACTAAATCTGAGTGATGAACCTGTGCTTAATAAAACATAATTATGATATTTTAATATTCAACCCAACATAACAAATGAATTGGCGAGTGTAGTCATCGGAGTAGATTTATATTTCCGTAAAACGATTTAGTTATTCTTTTCCTTTTAATTTAATCATTATGTTTTAGCCTGTTATTTTTTTTAATATTTGTTAGAATTTACATTTTGATACCCTAAAGTTTATTAATAACTGCTACCCTTGTAAAACCGGGCAAACTGCTGCTTGCAACTTACAAAATATATGTGCTATTATTTTTCCTCTCACTCTCTTATTCTTGGCTTATTTTAACCAAACTTTTTACATCTTTCTTTCATTTACTAACCTTTTTTTCGATATACTAGAATTGATTTCATTTTACATCCGACTGGGATTGAATAATGAATATTTTAGTAACCTGATGAAATACCTATTCCCCAAATGGAAATCTTGAATTTAAATATGAAATAAATGTTTATCGCCTCCGTAAATTAAATTTACATCGAACTCTCTCTTGCGTCAGTTTTAATAATTTGACCTAATATTACTAGGATCCTAGTATATATATATATATATATATATATATATATATATATATATATATATATATATATATATTCATATTCTTGGGAAGAATCTGATCAAATTGAACTTTTATTTTCAATTTAATACAAAGGTAATGAGGATACTTTGTCTGAGAATAGCTAGAATTTCAGAAATTACTTGGAATCTCTTAACTCATGGAACTAACTGCAGGTTAGAAGAATTTCATGAAAATATCGAGAGGATTGTGATGTTTAATTTCTGAGAAATTCGTTGTAGAAACATAAATTATCAATTAAGTCTTCGTATGGCAAGAGGACTCAGATAATTTCTGGGGTGATACTAGGATCCGACCATTTTACCAGTATCTTTAATGATTATTCGTGCATATAACACCACCAGAGTTCTGGGGCATAATTGCGTGTCAGTAGACGTTTAACGAAAATAGCTTAATTGAAAGCACCAAGAACCATCATGAATGTTTCGACGAAAATCGTATATGTTGACAAATGTCATTATAATGAAAGACTGTCATCCATTAATTCATTAACGTTAAATCCTCAAATTAGCACGTTAAGAATATTCTGCTTGAAGCTATAAGAGAAGATGGATTTTTGTTGATAAGCGAGATTAATTTTCTATATTGTATAGATCACCATATGATTAATCACATAATAAACGATTTATTTGAATAAATTATATTTGTGTGAGTCACGGAATTTTGTTTAGAATACGTACATGAATTTATTCTTTTAATAAGATGAATTCTTAAAAAGTAAAACAGTGTATTTATATATTAATGCAGAAAAACTTAATACATGCTGAGATCAATGTTTTCCGCATCAACAAAACCTTAATAAAATCAAAGTCATTTTCCAACCATAAATTTTATAATTACTGTATTCTTTGCCTAAATTGATAGAAAACGCTATACAGGTTAAAATTAGAGTATAAACACCTAGAGACCTTTTGATTATGCATAGTAAGTGCTAGTTTTACCTCATTCTTTAGATCGAATTTATACCACACATTCAATATTGACAAAAATTGATGGTCACCTGAATTTCTTTGATAAATCGAAGAAATTAATATAAATTCTAATTTATTCAACATTTCATTTGCTCATATCACAAGATTAAATTCAATTCTATGGGTTACAACCGCTGAACTGAATATAAATATAAAAATAGAAGATTCAATTTGAAGCATTTTAATGAATATTATAAAAATACAACAGAAGGAATACAAACAAGCCAATATTTTATTTTCCAATTAATTCTTTTAATATAAATTCCTCTTTTAATCTTTGTTTTATTTGTATGATAGCGAATGAAGCATATATTGAAATATTCATATTTTGGAATATTGTACATGAAAGCAGTTCGTTTCTATACAACGAATTTAGAATAATGTAACAATTTTGTAACTTATGAAGTACAATAAAATAAATAGCTTACCTTCGACCTCATTCTTACTACATAACAATAAAAAAATTTGAGTTTTCATGTCTCTTACATTCTTATATGAATTTTTCGTATGTTTTAGACACATTGATAATTTCAGGATCATAAATATTTTAGTTTTTTAAGCAAAAGAGTGTTCAGCAAGATAGACTTAAAAATGTACTGCATTATAAATATAATTTTTAGTTATAGAATATTTTCGTAATTATAAACTGCGTCTAGAGATTATATTCAAAAGAGGTATTGTCATATATTTTATGTAAAATTCATAGTTATTTGTTATAGAATGAACTAATTTTTACTATTATGTATAGTGAGTAAGCATGAAAGCAATTAATCCCAATTTTAAATTTCATGTCGATATTTAGTATTTTTTCAGCAATTATAGCAATTTGCAGTGTTAAGAGACTTTTTGCAAGAACTAGAATTTAGTATAAATGGCTCGTGAAAATGAACTAACAATGAATGAAAAGAACTATCTATTCAAAGAAATTAGCAAAGGAAAATCTTCGCTTCAAGTTTCTAAGGATTTGAGAAAAGATCATCAAACAATCAAGAAAATATCTTAAATAAGTATTACACAAACGAAAAATGTCTCAGGCTGAATTCAGGAATTTAACAAAGCGAAATCTATCACATATCCAAAGAGAATTAATAAGAAACCCAAATGCGTCAAGAGCGTTCATATTTGAAGACGCTGGAGCTCGTTTGGTGTCAAGGGAAACAAGTTGTAGAGCATTAAAGACGTTTGCTGATGTAAAAATCAAATAAAGTAATCCATTGTAACAAAATAAAAACATAAAGAAAGACGATTGCAGTGGGCAAAAAAATACATGAGTGCTGATTTCAGTCAAGTGCTTTTTACAGACGAATCAAGGATCACCCTTGATGGGCCCGATGGATGGGCTCGAGGTTGGATCTGCAAGCAACATGACACAAGATAATTTTTTAAACGCCAACAAGGCGGGGGTGGGATCATGATATGGGCTGAGGTTATTGGTAATGAGCTCGTAGGTCTATTGAAAGAGAAAGACGGGGTTAGAATGAATTCCAAATCTCAATGTGATTTTCTAGAACAATATTTCTTTGAATGGCATAATAACCAGCCTTTAGCCAAGCGTAGATCTATGATGTTTATGCAAGACAACGCACCAAGTCATGCATCAAAGTTTACTAAAACCTGGTTGAAAGTAAAGGAATTTGTTGAAGATTCTCTTATGGACTGGCCTTCAAATAGCTGTGATTTGAATCCCATTGTAAACATGTGAAGCAGTCTCAAGAGAGATATTTATTCTAATAGAAGGCAGGTCAACAGCAATTGCTATCTCTGGGAGGCAGTTAAATTTGCTGCAAACAACGTACCAGCACCTAAAATTGCAAATCTTACATCTTAAATCTTAGATATTGAAAATAAGCTGTTAAAAGTTATTGAAAAGAAAGGATCATTTGTGCAATAAATTTAGGATGTTCTTATATTTTTGTTAATATATATTTTATTTTTAGAAGAAAATATTTATTATGTTTTTCCTTTAAGAAATTGACGAATTTGTTCTAACCTCTTTTCATATTACTTTTTGCATTAGTTTTAAAATGTATAATAATGTAAATGTCTCAAACTATATAGTTGCAAATACAACTGACAGTCAAATTAGTCTGTTTTGTTAACTTAGTAATTTTTTTTCCAACCAAAATCATGTTTTCTCTATCACTGTATATCTAAGTCAATAATATTGAGTAGAATGTAAACAACATCATAGGTCTTTTAACATTAAAGACGTAGCTCTTTATACCAATTCATAACTTTCATATAATCTCTAGACGCAGTTTATATATATATATATATATATATATATATATATATATATATACATTTTATTAACTATACGAAATAAATAATTAAATTTATAGAACTTTGAATAAAAGAGTGAAGTAATTTTCGATATAAACTGATTCTAAAACCGAATATAAAACTTATAATAGTTTAATAACATATTCTTCTATTTTTGAAGAACAATATATTGCAATCGAAAATTACAGCAAATTTGTTCTGAAACCATTAGTTGCTATTCTGTATTATTCATCGCATTGTCTTAGCCTAATTCAGTAAGTCAGGTAAGTATTTGAAAAAATGCGTTTCAGAAGATATGATTCTGGAAAAAAAGTTTGAAATTGAAAGTAACATTTGAAGAAAATAATATTTTATATTCATGCTTGATATCTCTCTCAAAGCGTTATATTCAGACGTCATTTTGAGTTACGTGAACATATTCTACTGAACGGAAATGTACGGAAAATTAATCAAGTTTCGTAATGAAAATCGAAAATGACAATTATATTTGTTTGCAGAATCCATACTCTTAGAGAGCGTTCGTTTTAACATTATTATTATTCATTCTTTTTTTTATTTATTTTTTTTTAATCATTTCACCCCGAGCAAGGCAGAAACGCCACTGATGTGCAGGGGGTTACATAAATGTAGAAAGATTAATTAGAAAAGAGTGAGGAGTACAAGCTAAAGGAACAATAAGAAAGCTGAGAAAGCAGGTGCAATGACAGATACATGGGCGGAGAGAAAGTGAAGATTATACAGGGGAGGGGAGAGAGCTAGAGTCCAGTGGTTAGTATGTGAGTATTAACTTTGCTTTTAAATTTCTGGAGGCCGTAGCCGTCAGGAAAGCAAGAATACGGGAGTGAGTTCCACAGGCGATAAGTGCGAGAGAGGAAGCTGCAGGAGTAGAATTGTCGTCTGCATTTGGCTAACCTGACTGTGAATGGGTGGGACCCAGTTGCCAGTCTGGTTGCACGGGTAAACACCTGTTGAGGAGGCATCAGTGACTTAAGCTCATCCGAGCAGAAGCCATGAAAGTATTTATAGAAGAGACAGAGGGAGGCCACATTTCGACGATGGGAAAGTGGCTGCAGTCGAGTCGCCAGATCAGTACCTATCACATTACAGACTCTCCTTTGGAGCTTGTCAAGAACACTGAGGAGAACGGCAGGGGCACCTAACCATAAATGGCAGCAGTACTCCATGCACGGACAGATGGTTTTTAAGTTCACAAACGGCAAATAGCCGACTTCATTGAGGATGACATGAAATTACATTTAGTTCATATACAGGTTGATTGAAAAATAACTTTTTATTTCCTGTAAGATGGACAGGACAGCACATCATACATGGAATAGTCACCTAATTTTCAATCTCCTTGTATTACGGGCGGTGGAAGCGTTTGTATGTATATATATATATATATATATATATATATCAAACCAATTCACATTTAATGTTGATGTTTTTTCTTTTATACTCAATTTCTCTCAATCAGTGTTCATTTCAGTTTCCTAATATTTTTCTTCTTATAATTTATGCACAATAGTCTTTTATTTGCATGTTCGGTGCTTCTTATCTGTCATGATTTTTTTCTTTCAGAATCCCTTCTTTCGTTAGTATATTGTCAATTTAACCGTTCTATTTTTTTATTATATTCAACTGTTACTGAAGCTATTCATTTTCATTTTGTTTTCCATAATCCCCATTTTTTTCCTTCTCATCAACATTTGTGTTCCTCATATCACCCACATAATAGTAAGAGATTTTTGGCAATAATGTTTTCATCTTTGTCTTGCAATTATTTGAGAGGTAATTATAGGGAGTATTACTGCAGAAGCCTGAATTTATTTGTACAGTATTTTGTCATAAATGTCTCTCTCAATTTGTGCGTATAGTCATCAACGTTAACTAACTCGACTTCATATTTTAATGATAATTGTACTTAGATGCGTTCAATGACTGTTGTGTTTTCAGAAGCACAACATATTCAAGCAACAGAGGCCTCCAAATGCATTCCGTTTTCTTTGCAATCACTATTGCCTTTTAGTGAAAATATACACAAACACAAACGTTCGTGTTTATGGGGGGAATTATTTCCATATCATAATAAACTAGGTAAGAGAAATAAAACATTAGTATTTTGAAGACCCGTAATTTCAGGCTTAAAAGCAAAGTTATAAATCATTTTACTTACGATTACAGAGGGATATATATGATTAAATCTACCGCTTTCACTACAAGACAACATATCTTTGATATATTAACTTACACCGCTTCTTTTGAAAAGAAAACACACTCGGAGAATTAGTGCATGCTGAGCGTCGGCGTGAATCATCAGATGTCAAAAGACATGTCATATGAAATAAATTTCCATTCATATGACTGAAAAATGTGTCAATATTATTCTCTTTCCTCAATTTGTTAAGAGCTTGTTTCAGTACTAGTCGTGAGAGTTTTACTTTGACACGTGAAAGATTTGACGCTCTGGCGTACATTTTGCTGTAATCATCAGTGGCAAGTGTACATTCTACTGCAGTTGACTTTTCAAATATCGGATACTGGTGCATGGGAATCGCAAAAACGAAAAACTATGCTACCACAGAAAATATGAGAGTTTTATCTATAATCGCTTGCGTTTTTCGACAGATATGTTTGAAATTACAAAATCTTCGGAAGTATAAAATGTGAGAATGATATTGTCTTTGTGTATTATTTATTCTCAATATTTGCTTATATTTTAATGATAAGGGACAAAACCGTGCCTCTGACACGGTGGGATTTGTCAGTGAAAATGTTCAGAGGATGCAGTTAAATTAGCAGATGTGCATTTAGGTCAATAGTACTAATAGGCATTTAAAGCTTTGAGGCTTCCGAATAATAATTCTTATCTGAGTTCTGCTTGTATGGAAAGGTTATGCCCATGAGGTTAGCCATTATGAGGGGAAACTATTATGAAAAACATCACAGGTCAAATACTCGAAGCAACAGAACATCTATGCACGGAAGATAAGTCAAAAATTATATTAGATTAATTAAGTTTAACCGATAAGCGTACACACATGAACAACATATTGTCAGCGATTTCCCCTGATAAAAAACAAAAACAAAAGCATGTCAGTAGATATATTGAAAAGAGCTGATATATTCTAAGTCCAACGGTGTTAAGTATTTTTGATGCTGAAACTGAAATGTTCAATTGATAAAGAAGTATGAAAATGATGTTATGGAGAGTATGAATATATTGATGCATAATCATTATTTCAGTGATATTTTCACATCAGTTAATCATTTTACCCCAAGCATTGCAATACATTCACAAATACACAAGAGGTTACGTAATAATTGAAAAGGCAGAAGTTACTGATTTACATTGCATTGAATTTTGAAGACCAAAGTTGACAGGATTGAAATATATATATATATATATAGTAATATTATGAAAACTTGACACAAATTTAGTTCTGCTTTTAAATTCATAATCTTAATGTGCCAGAGAAGAAATTTCACTAGAATAATTAACATGAAAGTATTTGTAAAAAGTGCAAAATACATAGCAATAGCACAAAATAACATTTAGTGATAATATTCAAGTACAAATAGTAAACTTACATATATGTAAGATGGATTTTGTCGGAAAAAATTGTTTATTTTGACACGGTCAGAAGACAAACAGTAATGATATATATTGCATTCATTTTAGAAAATCAAAGTTGACACGAAAACAAAGAGTTAGGAGAGAGTTCCATAAACTTAAAGTACGATTGAAGAATTTGTTAGCATTAAATGCATGGTCATATGTAGTCGTTTTAACTGTTAAATGATATTCTATTGTTCTTAAATTAATAATGTGTTATGTCATCAAGTATAAATGAATAACTCAACAACAGAATCAGAATATAAGTTGTATTCCGCGGAAAGAAGGTTAGTATGTACAGAAATGATTAGTAATATTTACAATAGAAAAGATACAAGAGTCCAATCCGTCGTAAGACGTGTGTATACGTGATTACTTCCGGTACGCCACCGGAAGTGTGACTAACTCTTCACTGACTCGCACTGACTCTTCAGTAACTCATTAGAGACTCTCAAGTGACTCTCTACGACTGTATTTACTAGCCTTCCCACGCAGGCTGGATGTGACACATGGTCATTTTATAGTGGGTATTCCCGGCCATATAGCCGGGCCAAAAAAATGTCTGTCTATTTTTCCCCAGTCGTGGTTCTACCCTTCGGCGGAACCACGACTGGGTTATTGCTCTCTGCTCGGAAGCAGAGAGCGCCCTCTACCCGAAGGCAGAGGGCTGACAGTTTCGTAGAGTCGTCAGTCTAGTGACTCTCTACGACTCCCCTCTAGAGAATCCACCATTGCTATATATATATCAATGGGAACAGTCCATTTGTACTCAAATAGGAACGGCGCCCTAACATAATGACAAGCTATCATAGAGGGAAGTTCATCAAAAAGCTAGCATGAAAGTCTTTATTAAAATGGCACTAAAAGGATAGGTTACGACAGAGGGAAAACGATTGAAATCGCGATACAATTTCAAGACAAATAAAATAACAGATTTTACTTTGGATATTATGAAGAACTGTTACACATATAAAAGGATAGCCAGACAAACAGTGAATGAAAAACAGAAAAATGAAAGCTAAAAAGTTGAAACATCCCTGAATCTTTAAAAGTATAACATAATTGTAAGTAAAAATACGTCATATATAATCACAGTAAGTATTCATTTTTCTTTCTTTTATCTAAATATGTTTCTTCAGTTTGGACACATACATTAACTATACAATCAAATATGAATAGAGACTGCGAACCAGAAAAAAAGGAAATTAATGTCATCAGATGCGATTAGTTATTGTAAAAATATTCAGTTCATGGCAACCTACTGAAGGATAATCTTCTGCCCATTTGGTCATGTCTCTTTCGAGACATGATCGCCCAATGCGTGTATCATGAGTGGATGTTAACTGATTGGCTGACCACTATAAAAGCAACAATGAAACCACGAAAATTCAAAGGAAGAAAATAATATTGGAATCATGAATGCTAGGAAGCTGAAAATTAATCATGGAGTTTTATTCATGTCAATGATACATATACATATTTCTGAAGTAGTCCAGAATTTTGTTCCTAAATATATAGCAAACATTACGAATCCATCTGAACAACTATAGAATAAACCGAAAAAAAAATTAAAGCAGGAGAACAGTTTAATTTTTAATCATTAGGAGGATTTTGCACATAATTTTGGAAATCATCCCTGTAGATATTTTATTAAATGTTTGTGTGTAAATATTATAAAACTTACTTCAAATTTTTAAATTGTGCGTAATTTTCTCTCAGTTCGTAAAATTATTTTTTTGCATAGGAAATTATATTTGTTTTAGAACTATTAAAAATGATAAGTTAAACTAGTAATATTCTACCTATTCTAATATCTATGCATATTTGTTTATCAGGAAACTTCAATTACTATATAGTTTAACTTATTTGCCGTAAATAAAAAAATAACATATGTCAAAAATCATTTGAACGGAAGAAATTATATGTTTTTCTAAATTTCTGAATATGCATTGTATATCAAGGACACGTATGGACACTTAAAACGTAAATACCCGAGAAAAAAGACTGAAGAAAGCGAGAAGAACATACTGTAAATCCAATTTTAATATTAAACATTCAACTGAAAGGTTTAAAATAATTAATTGAAAAAGCAAACATTAATATATTTCCACGTAACATTATAGTCATATGATTATACGAATTCATGGTTAAACATTTTTCATCCTTGTAATTTTGATAAACATCAATTCATGAACGAAAGAAACTTGCCCAGATTTTGGTTTGAGGTGGATGCATAAATCTATGTTTCCCGTATCTCTTTTCATATGAGCTGACAACCTAATACCACCAGATTTCATTGAAAATAGTTTGTCTACACAGGAAAATGTTGGAAAGACGACAACTTCAGATTTCACTTGTCATTACAAAGACTTACATCAAGACTGTTTTCTTAGAAAAACAAAATATGTGTATATTTGGTACACAGTTCGAATAAAATTACACATGTCAAGTCTTCTTGTGTGAAGAGGCGTATTTATGAACAATTTAATTGCAAAAGCATACCAATGTACTTCATCCCTGAACTCATAAATGCTCGCATAAACATACGTATTTATTCGGGCTCTTCTGTTTGAGTGGAATGTTACAAAGTCCCCCTGCCAGGTTAAAGTCTTTCAGCAACCTCCCTCTAACTCTGAAAGACACTTCATGTAGTCTCCCAGTTGAATTTGGGACCTTCATCAACACATTCTGAGATTTGTTTTTCATCAGAACGATCAGAGTGTTTTTTTTACATGGTACCGTACCTTTTCAATCACTATTAGATTAATTCAATTTTTTCCGAATCCTCTGTACTGTCCTCATATTGAAACACAGATACTCAGTGTTGGTCTTAATTAAGATACCTGAGCGAAAACCAAAGAATGAAGCATGCTGTTTCTAATTTTCTGGCGGTGTAAATTACGTCATATTGGTCTTTTACTGACTGAGGGAGCTTAACAGACTATACTCTCACGTGAAGTCGACAAAATCTGAAAAAAAAAACGCCGCGGATGAGCATCATTGAAAAAAATGACAACAATTTACCCATCGCTATATTTTTTTTAAACATTTCACCCCAAGCAAGGCATTCCATTGCCACTATTGAGCATTGAGCTACATAGGAGAAGGTAAAGAAGAGGAGTGGTTAGGTGTAGGAAATGTCAGAAGGAAGGAGATAGATGGGTAAGGATACCGAGGATGAGGGTTGGGCAGGTGGGAAGGGTGTTTGAAAGAATGGGAACGAGTTAATGTGTTAGGAGGTGTCTATTGACCTTACATTTAAAATCCTGGAGATTGTAGCCGTCGGGGTCGCAATCATGTGGAAGGGAATTCCACAGTCGGGAAGTGCGAGAAAAGAAACTGTTGGAGTAGAATTTGCGGTTGAATTTTATCGGTTTCACTGTAAGAGAGTGGGATCTAGTTGCTAATCTAGTTTCTCGTGTAAATTCGTATCTAGGGGGCAGCAGTGATCTAAGTTCATTGGAGCAGAAGCCATGAAAGTATTTATAGAAGAGACACAGGGAAGCCACGTAGCGCCTGTGAGGGAGAGACTGCAGGCGGTCTGCCAAGTTGGTATCGATCACATTACAGACCCTCCGCTGTACCTTGCCAAGAAGACCGAGGAGAATAGCAGGAGCACCCGACCAGATATGGCAGCAGTATTCAATGCACGGGCGGATGGTAGATTTATAAATGTGCAAGATAGATTCAGACGGAAAAAAACTTCCGGGCCCTGCACAGAGAACCGACTTTCATTGCAGCGGATTTAGCAATGGATTCGATATAGTCATTCCATTTGAGGTCCGCTGTAAGTGTGAGACCAAGGAGGCGTAGTGTTTTACTCCCTGGGAGGCAAGCCTGGTCCATGCTAATGGTAGGTATGTGCGATTGTCTATGATGCTTAATTGATAGTAGCTTTGTTTTAGGAGCATTAAAGCTTACGAGCCATTTCTTACCCCAGTCCACTACGGATTGGAGGTCCTATTCCAGCTCGGCTGCAAGGTTAGCTTTGTCGCCTACACCAGATTTTTGGTCGAGGCTAGAGTAAACTGTGGTGTCATCGGCGTACATACCTACTTGGGATATTATGGAATCAGGGAGATCATTAATTTATATCAGAAAGAGGGTAGGACCTAGGATAGAGCCTTGAGGGACACCTTCCTTTGTATGGTAGTTCTGGGAGGCATGTCCGTTTAATACCACCTTCACTGTGCGGTTAGAGAGGAATGACTGGATTAGTTCAAACAAATGTCCAGTTATACCATAGCTCCGCAGTTTGCATAGAAGGCCAGCATGACAAACTCTGTCAAACGCTTTAGAGATATCCAAGTCAACGGTTCGGACTTCACCATTCCTGTTGAGTGCCTGATATATGTACTCGGTGATGGTCGTTAGCATATCAGCAGCAGCCCTGGTGAAGCGGAAACCATACTGCTTGTCCGAGAGTAGCCTGTGTGCTGTAAGATGCTGAACCACCTCGGCGTTGATAATAGCTTCAAACACTTTGCCAAAGATCGGAAGAAGGCTGATGGTAATTTACATATTTATGTGTGTATATATATATATATATATATATATATATATATATATATATATATCAGGTATTTTTAAATATACTTAAATCTATTTTTTGTGTTTTACACTTATCATTCAGTTCAACAGCATCATTCAAAAGATAAATATAATTTGAAATATATCTATATTTCACAAACATTTTTGAGGATAGTTAAACCGGTTGCTATAAAGCCCATCAAAAACAGTGAAAAATATCGTCCTTGAGGGTGGATGTCTTAATATTAACGTCTCTGTAACCTCTCTGAAGATGCCTCATGTGAGCCGAAAACTTAGAACCACCATAATAAAGATGCATATTATTAATCTGACATGTCTCTATTAATTTAAACATTAGTTTTAGTGGATATTCATATTTCCGAAGAATCTCTCTTTATTTTTTAGATAATATATTTATTTATTTTAGTCAATTTAATATTTGGCAAATGTTAAGGAAAATTATGTGCTCTCCGGAAGAGTACAAACCTGCATCCTCCTGGGTAAAAAGAAACTGTCGTTCGATCCGACTTGCTTGAATAAACACGGCCACGAAAATTGTAGCTGACAGATTTATTAATAAACACGTTACTTATAAAGAAAAGTTCTTTGTTTGGATACGAATCTTAGCAGGTATATAAATTTCGAAGAATCTCTATCGAAAACGAATTTCACATAAGGTACTGTTCAGGAATTACTTCATCGATAACTTTCTTTTCACGAGTCTAATAAAGCAAGTCAAATCTAACGACGATTTTCCTCTGCACAGGACGATACAAATTTGAATCTTGCCTGAGAGTGCATAAGTTTCTCTAATAGGATTTCTCAAATATTCAGGCCTGCAGACAAAGATAAACAAATGTTCTGTTTAATAAGATTAAAATGTCTACTCAAATACACATATCCACTAAAAATAACGTATAAAGGAGATGCATTGTTTGAGTTCTAAATTAAAATGAATCAAAATATAAGTGCAATTAATATACAAAGATTTTATATAAATGTAATACTTTTTAATGTCTCTTTTTTAATTGACTGAACTAACGCATCAATATCTTTTTAACATTTTAATGTATCATATAGTTCTACGCAGATATATGTAAAACAATTTTATATTATTGATGAAAAGTTGTAACTAACTTTTATAGTCTTATGAAATTTGATAATGAAAAAAAATATTTATACTCGTTTTTAAAAGAATGACTTCATCATCGTAGCTTCTTGAAGTTAATGCCATAATTAACAGTCTGGATAAAAGTAGTGCTCATTTGTCTTAGACACTTATTGTGAATCTATTTTTCTTGTTAGCTATGAAAAAGCTTGGATAGAGGTGTACTAAAATAGGCATTTTTAACAAGTTAATTATTCTCTGAGTTGTTCAAGAAACAAAATTTTATTGAAAAATGTTAGTAACAAAATGGTATCGAAATGTGAATACTAAAATGTATAAGAAAAATGTATTTTTGCTTCTGTAATCTCAAGGATTGGAACTAAAGCAAACCGTAGCGCAGTAAACCACACGCGTATATATAACTATATTTTTCCAACCCATCATTCAAGTTCCTTTCTGCAAAAGCTGTGCTTAGAAATCACCATCATTCTTATCCTTCCCTACTCACTTCTAATACCTTACATCCTGGTTTATATTTATCTCTGTACGTCTGCCATTTTCATTGAAAACACTACCATTTCTGTTACATAGAAATCTCATTTAAACTCAAGTAATTCCTCCAAGTAATGATTTTCTACTTTTTTAATTTATTTTTTATTATGCTTGACATTTGTGTCTGATATTTGTTGATTTTGTTTCTTTTAGCAGAGATGTCGCTGTCCGTCTTTACAAGCGCATGCGCGTTGACTTTTATTTATTTATTTTTAAACGAGAGATCACGAGCTTTGTTTTATTGCCGAGATCGAATGGACATTGAACGAATACAAGTATTTTTTGTTCAAGAAAGCAAATAAGAACGACAGACATAGCGAGAAGAACGAATAATCAAGATAGGGAAAACGAAATTGCATAGAGGATAGCAAATGGGTAAGCACGGATGAATGAGGCGATGTTGTGTTTTAAGCAGTCATAAGTGAAAGTTTAAATACAAATACCTAAATTATACTCTACAAAAAATACATAATCATAAAAAAATGAATAAACTATCTCTGGAACGACTGTGAAATGACAAAAATACGAAAAGTTTTAAAAATAGTAGAAGTGAAATTGTAATTACTTAGAAGAATTACGTAGAAAAATGTTGATACATTCTAGGGCCTTCTAAGAAAGAATTGTAAAGAATTTCTCATGATTTGAGAATTTTAGATATCGCTCTCCCTCTCTCTCTTTTTCTCTCTCTCTCTCTCTCTATTTCTTTATATATATATATATATATATATATATATATATATATATATATAAGTTGAAATGCAATTTCTCGTATAATCACCAAAGTCATTCAACGGCCAGACTGATCAGTACTGCGGTGGATTACTGGTGGGGGGCACAGTTGATGGAGCATATTATTTTTTGTTTTCATTTAGCAAGTACACCTAAAATTAGATATTTAAAGTAAATAAAGATATTTAATTATAGTTTCAACAAAGATTATTTCCAAAAAACGCTGTCTGGCAATGGAAATGGACGCAACTTCCACGAGTGGTCAATTTGGGATGCTCATTGAGTTTAAAAGAAAAAACTAAGTATACTTTAACGATTTACTGGGGGTAAAGATGGAGGGCGCTGGTCACAATCAGGCGCTCTAATCGTCTGAAACCTGATGAATAGAGCAAGAAGCAGAAGCCAGAGATAGGACAAGAATAGTTCGGCTTTGTCAAATACAATAGAACAAGGAACGCTATATTAAGTATAAGGATGGTTTCTGAAATGGTATTACAAATAAAGAAGGACTTCTACCTGTGTTTTATCGATTATACGAAGGCGTTCGACAAAATACGTCACAAAGAATTGACTGAGATGCTCAGCAGCCTCGACATATTTGGGAAAGACTTTAGAGTAAATAAGAAACTTTACTGGCAGCAAACGGCCTGTATACGGAGAGGTATACAAAGATAAAAAGAGGCGTAAGACAACTACGTGTCTTTACACTTGATCTATTTAACTTTTACAGCGCGCATATTCTGAGGTCCCTGGATGTTATGCCAGGATTTGTCATCGGAGGCCACAATTTTTAACAAACTAAGATACGCTGACGATACAGTACAGACTGCAAACACGGAAAGGAAACTACAAGACCTCTTACAGAAATGAGCTGAAATAGTGACAAAAAGGACTACAAATAAACTGCAAGAAAGCTGAATGCATGGTCACCAACAAAAAGAGCAATCCAAAATGCCAAATCAGGTGGGGATATTAAAATCAAGCTAGTACAAAATTTTCAATGCCCGGGAAGTGTTCTAACAGAAGACGGAAAGTGCGACACAGAGATCCGAAGGCAAAGGCAATGACGCGTTTCAGAGGCTGAGTGAAGTATTAAGACACAGAAAACTTTCACTAAAAACAAAGAAGAAAGTAATAGATTGATAGGTGATAATATTTCTTCAATATGGCATTGAGTGTTGGACAATATCAACAAAGATGAAGGAAAGACTTGAAGCAGCTGCAATGTAGTTCTGAAAAAGGATGCTGCGGATAACATGGACCGAGCATGTGAGCAATGATGACGTGTTAGAAAGAATGGAAATGCAAATTAAATTAATATTGAGCATCAGTAAGAGACAACCAAAGTTCCTTGGACATTCAAATAGGAAGGATGGCTTGGAAAAACTGATACTAACAGGTCAGATAGAGGGGAAAACGAGACAGCGCAAACCAGCGGATAGCATATTTGAAGGACCTGGGCAAACTGATGACAAAACGGGGTTTGCGAGAAATCAATAAAGAAAGCGTGCTAAGAGCCACCAGGAATAGGGAGACGTGGAAGTCGGTGAATGCTTACGTTCTGAAAGGACAATGCACATAGAAAAAGATGACTGGAAGGTATAAATCCACCCTTCCTCACATCAGATTTGGGTTAATTTGTAGATTTTTTATTAGTAATTCATTAATATTTCATAAAAGTACTTACAATCAAATGTATTTTCCTTGCTTTGAATAACTGAAAAAAGAATATGAATCGGAAAAGATCGGTATATATCATTAATTGTGTAATATGGTGGTAATCTCTCATTTACATTTTTTCTTTTTATTACAAACAATATACACTGCTGAGATTGTGCTTATAATTTCTTTTTTCAAATGTTCTTATAATTCTTTATCTCTTCTGGGCATAAATTATGTAAAAATTGTTTGCGTATTCTGTATGTACGAACGCTTTCGTCAGTTTATTTAACCATTGTCAAGGGTAATTTTTTTTTTTTAAATAAAAAGTATGAATCTTAACCACACACACACACACACACACACACACACACACACACACACACACACACACACACATATATATATATTAGTTAAAACTGTAGAAAATATAGCGAAATGTGTTCAGACATACAGCAAATTCGGATTATTTTTACATATTTATGTCCAGAAGAAATATTAAGTTTGTGCCTGTTCATATATATATATATATATCTATATATACACTAAGTAACTGTACATTTTAAGTACTTACATTCATCTGCTATCATTTTGACATGCATTTTATGAATATCAGAGCCGAGCAGAAGATTTTATTTAAAATATTATATGAATTCAAGTTTCGCTGCCAGCTTCTGGAGTTGCGCAGAAATCGCGTCATCTGATTCAACTAAGAACTCTTGTAGTCTGAAAGAAAAAACTACTTGTATTTACCTTGCAAGGTCTTTCAAAGACTTGATTTGGTATAGCAGACATCCTTATTAATCAACCCCAATGATAAATTTTACAGAATGTTAAGTCGCACATACGTGAATAGAAAGTTACTATTAAATCAACGTGTATTGTGCGCGCACACACAAGCACAAAGACATTTCTATAAAAGGAGAAAATTTAAATGATTGTATATATTATGCAGTTAGATTTTCAATTCAAAATCCAAATATGTATCACTTGATAACATCTCTTTCGTACAGTGTAGTAATGATATTTACTGTTAATTTGAAAGCATTTTAGTTTTATTATGAAATAAATTTATAAAAGTGATGAAATATAAGAAAATCTCAAGTGAATTATTTCAGATTATTTCAGTAAATGGAAGTTGAACAGTAATGTGTAATCTTTTTATTAGTGTGACTGTTAAGATTAGACTAAATTTAAAGCAAACGTGTAGTGTCATGGTTAGTGGTTTCATTTGAGCAACAATTATCGTGCTTTCGTGAAACCAAGATTACTTTTTGACGCCTGTTTTTTTTTAATTTTTCTGGAAAGTACTCTGCTAGCGAAATATATTGTAGATTTTTAGTTTTTCATTAGCACATTTCGCCTAGTAATATGAGTGCGTCAGCTGATATTTTTAAAATATAAAACAGCTTAGTAGTTACCAAAATGATATCGAACAATTATTTTCCCAATAATTATCTGCGAATTGAAAATAACTTCCTATGTAAGTGACAAGTGGCCCAGGCAAAATGAGCCAATTAATAAAGATAAATTACGTGTATTCTATAGAAATGTCAAAAACAATATCTCTATATGACAGTGGTCAATATACACAAAATAAAAAGGTAAATTGACGTAGTGCGACGTGATAACCATCCCGAGAGCTATGGGAAAGGAAGACACCCGTTTTTCTGTTATCTCCTTTACCCACACTTCGTTTTTGTCTCACTCATTTATAGCAGTAAACCAGATCCCAATAATAAAACCTGGTTTGTGCTATAAATTTTAATTGTTTTAATTTGTGGGTGATGATCTGGCGTAAAGGTAATTTTTAAGCCACACACATTTGACTGGAAGTAGCTGCACCCTGAGAAAAAAATCTGGCCTGTGCTGAAATGTTCTATTCACGAACCTTCTCTTCGCTGAAAGTTTTTGTATGTTAATATATATATATATATATATATATATATATATATATATATATATATATATATATATATAAAACACATATGTACTATTGTGCATGTGAGAAACATTTGAAATATATTTTTATTTCTACAAAAGACTGCATAGGCTTGTGTATCTCCCCGTCTACGAATTTATATTGGCGTGTTCTCTCATGCAATATAGAGAGAAACACGCAACTATATGAACGAATCACTAACATTATATTGTATATGCCTACAATGTTTTTATTCTAAGACAGGTAAATCGACATTAAATACATTAGAACAGGAGATATGATTTATTAAAGTGCATACAGCTCTCAATTTTATTGGATTATTATCCCTACATTATTGTAACGATAATTTGCATCCTTGCATATCCCCGCATCTAAACGCACTGACTTCGTTAACATTGCCTTTTTGTACGCACGATGATTTATAGACGTTTTCATGCGATGCCTGATCAGATTTCGGTTGTTTTTGTTTTGCAACAAAATCACGTTTAGTTATCTTCAAATACAATCAACATTTCCTACTTTTCCTCCAGAAAACTTTGATTTTCCTGCGGTAGATTCTGTTTGAAGAAAATATAAATATTGTATTGATCTTATGATCAAGAATGTTTGTAAAAATAGCACATGTATTTTATGGGTTTTGTCATTAATATATGAAATAGCGTTAAAACATGAGCTACAATGTTGTCATTTTCGAAGACATATTACCTGCTAATTTATAGCACTAAGTTAAAATACATTCATAACTTAACTGGGTACTTGATAGGCATATTATCTCTAAAATTGTGCTTTGTATCAATGACAGAAAATGTGTTTCATCGATTTATATAATGTAAGAAATGTTGAATAGAAATTACAGTAAGAATACTTTACCAAAATACAGCACCGATGCAATCAAATTATTTGAAGAAAAATGCCTGCTAAGAAGTAATTATAGCTAAGAAAAAAATAACTAATGCTCTGAAATGCAGGGCCAGACACGCTCAAATCTTTGCGTTTCAGAGCAAAGATTGCTAGGACCTGAAGAACAGAAGAAATATTGTGAAGAACAGAGTTCACAAAATTTCAAAGAGAGAGATTTGAACAACAGAGACAATAATAATCTGAAAAATAAATATTGCAGAGGTGATAGAGATAGACATAAAAGGTGCAGACATAAAGAATCATAAAAACAAACATCACAGAGACTTCTAGAATTGAAGGTGAGATCTGAGCAGTTAAAACTGCAATAATCTCAAGAGAAAAGAACGTTAAGGTATCAACATCAATAAGTAAAAACCGGCCATCAAAGGTAAAATTAGTTCGTAGAAAAAAGCTTGTAAAGCGAAAACCGAAACAGTGTAGGATATGCTCAATAATAAGCAAGAAATATTATGCAATGAAATAGAGCTGCGTTTAATCAAGATCCTTCTCATGACTATGCATCTGAACCTTCCATTCAAAATGCTTTCAAGAGCAAACCTCTTCCTTATAGTGGTTCACAAAAGTGGAGTAGGGAAACTATATGTTTTGTTTTAATAGCATGGTTAGACTGGAACATTATCATGGTCTATCCAATTTTTTATAATTCAAATGAGTAGAGACTATCGAAATATTAGCAAAATATCTGGACATAAAAATGCATTCTGGATGACTAAAATTATTCATGAAGGGCAATTTCTGCACAGATTCAAAATGAATGGATAAATTTACCACAAAGTTGGAGCATTTCAACTCCCGCCTAATGAAGAACCCCTTTATTTATTGATATATTGTGTTAGTGATACAAGGCAGCAGGCTAACAAAAGGCTTCAAGCGAAACAAATACAAAACAATACTATCTCTGCAATAACTTCTATGCTTATTTTTACATGATTTATCCGAATACATTCTATCATCTACACAGAAGTCAAAAACTGCTCCATGCTGTTGAAATGCTTTTGAAATATAGACAAACATTGAATCGGAAAAATGCGGATAACTTCAGAAGAGCTCAAAACCAGCTGATACCTGAGAACCATTCTTAGTGAAAGAAACACATTATAATGATGTTTCTGGATAAATAATAAGACCGATTTGTATTTTTTTTTATTTATTGTTTGTTCTTTGAAAAAGAAAAAAAAAACTATTTGTCTAATCTGTCTTACGCTCATAGCACCCATGAACCCATCTCTCTCTGGGCTCAAATTGTAGGCATACCAATTCTTCTCGTGCGATGTGTAAATTTGCATGAAGTTTTTCTGTCCACGTCGATATTTTAGGTTGGTTGTGTTCCATATATTAAAAAAGGTAATTTTAATATTTTATTTTATTTTTCATTTGAACAAGTTATCATTCAGTTTATTTTCAGTATTAATTAAAATTAGTTTAATAGAAATATTCTAAATTTAAAGTGTATTTACCTTATCCACAGGCTTGTCTGTATCCATGTTGAGTTAAAATTTGGTGGGCAGACCAATTCCTCTCGTGTGATGAGTAAAATCGCAGGATTTTTTCTCTGTCTATTTCTAAATTAAGGTCGCCTGTGCTTCCTCTATTAAAAGAGTAATTTTAATATTTTATGTGAATAATGTTATTTTTTAATTTTTTCCTTACTAATTAAAATTAGTTTATTGACAAAATCCACAATTTGAAATGTATTTACCTTATCTATAGGCCTGTCTCTATTTATAGAGTATTTTATTTCCCGTTCATGAATTTTTTTATGAATTGTTTTTGAGCAATCCTATATTTTCCGTCATAAATTTGGCTATTAGGATTCAAAAAAAGTAAAATACATATTATTTAAATTATTTTTCCTGTTCTTACCCGTGAAGTAAAGAACAAAGTAAATGCGCCGAAGTAGAGAGACTGAGCACAAACAATAACAGAGATATCCACAAGAAATACATGAACAGCGCAAAGAACATGCTTAGCAATATCATGTATGAGGGTAAAGGATGGCACACTATTATTAGAAAGAGAAAAATACTTCAGAGAGGAAACGACTACCTCAGAGATCTCTTCCATGAGTAAAGAGTGTAACCGGCAATGTAGAAATTTATGGATTGACCAGAAATATTTAAAATCGAAATGGAATCGGCAATGGCCAAATTGAAGTGAAAAAAAAAACAGCGGCTTAAGTCGAGATGTAACTGAGATGTTGATGTCCCTAGAAGGCAGAAATAATAATCGAAATCTACAGCAGCAGCAATATAAAGGAGGACCTCAGCAGGTCAATCTTCATGAAGCCAGTTGTGAGCTCCATCGAAGAGCCAGTTTGATGAACCACATAACAAAACTCATCATCCTGATTCTGATGAACAGAGCGCACAGCAGAATCGTCCAAGAAATATGACAGGAACAATGCGGTGTCCTTATAGATACCAGAAAGAGGGATGCGATATTCATGGAAAAGAAAATACAGGACCTTCTACAGGTAGAGGATGAGAAGAAATGACTAAAAGAAAACAATATTTATGATCATTAGCAAAAGAAAACTGAATGTATGATCATTAGCAAAAAGCAGAGTGCAGTATGCCAAATACAAGTCCGAGAAACTAAAATAAAACAAGTAAGATAATTCAAATACATGGGATGTGTTTTGACAGAGGATTGAGAACCTAAGACGCTTTTGCCGTGGCAAAAGACGCATTTCAGAGCCTAGCCAGAGTTCCTGAAAAACAGGAAAATCTCATTAAAAACAAATAAAAAGTGCTAGATTGTTATGTAATATATGTTCTTCTGTATGGAAGTGAATGCTGGACGATCTCATCAAAGATGATGGACAGGCGTGATGCAGCAGAAATGTATTTTTACCGAAGGATGCTGAGGATTCCCTGGACGGAGAACGTGTGCAACGATGAAGTGATGAAAATGATGCAAACGAGAAGAAAACTGATACTAAATATAAGGAAAAGAAAAAGGAGGTTCACGTGGCAGATAATGAGGAAGGAAGGCCGAGAGAACTTAATAATCACAGGCCTGATAAAAAATAATGGAAGACAGGGTAAACCAAAGACAAGACGTACATGTTAGATCTTAACAAATGGAAGGCGGAGCGGGGTTTAAAAGAGATAACACGAGAAAAATTTTGAGAGTGACAATAGACAGAGTAAGTGTAAGTCCCTGATCGCCTACATCTTGAAAGGATATGGCGTATGAAGGTGAAGAAATATTTCGTCATTTATGTTTATAGAAAACTATCAAAGCACGCATGAAATAACACAATACTTATGTTTGACAATATGGTTACCTAAATTTATGCATAACATTCTACTGCAATCCAAATTGAAATACTTTAGTATAAACTGGTTAAAGAACAGAGATATTTTCATAATATGATATAATAGACAGACTGAACGTAAGCAAAATGATAGACTTAGAAATGATATGATATTTCATTCAGTTTGATTCAATAGGTAAGTTAATTCTAATAAAATTGATAAAATAACATCTGTTGAATTACCAGATCCAACCGAAGATAGATCCTGTAAGAAATGGTGAATGCACACTTGGAACATCTTCAATTGAATGCAGTGAACTGAACTTATACCTGTAAAAAGGATATGTTTACACACACACACGCACACACACACACACACACACATATATATATATATATATATATATATATATATATATATATATATATATATACATATGAGATTTCTTGCAAGAGACACAGACTGTTGAAGATGTATATAAAGATGCAGATGAAGAAACCGGAAGATAGTAAAACTGAAGTAATATTTGGAAAAATCAATGAAGTTGATGGTAAGTGGATTTTCTCCTGCTGTCCTTTTGTTTAGAAGTTATTCTATGCTGTCATCATTGATGTGTTGATGAAATTATTTACACGATTTTAAGGAAGCATACAATAAAAAGCGTACTGTTTGATAGTCAGTTGAATGCAACGTTCACAAGGGTAAGTGTCTTAGATTCCAAAAAAACTATTGGAGCTGTCCTTGCTATATTTCTTAAACCTCAAAGCCTGTGGAATAAGTTTAATAATGATCTCTTTGATAAATCTTTTGATAAATCAGTTGCAGCTGATAAATAAAAATAGTTTTCTTAATTATTGTTAATATATTTATATTTCTCCACCTACGGATTTTGAAAATTAAGTATTGACCAAGTTGAAGAATTTCCTCATACTGTCTAAAACGCACATAGCAGATTAACAAAATATATTAGAGAAAAAACATCTAATCAAAGTCAGATGAATATGTTCAAAATCATAAAGGAATGCACAATTATGACTTAAATAGTGACATATTAAATTATCAGTAAAACAGAATGTGTTGTAGATGTTCCAGGTGGAATTATGAAAACCCAGAAAAAATGCTGAATTGCCCTTACTATAGCACTATTTGGAATAGCGTCCACATCACTACCTGTTGGCAGAAGTGCTAATGCTGCATTCAAATGTCCACTTGATGTTTATACGAATGAAAACCCTGTTTGAAACATTTGCAAATCTTCTGGGATGGTAAAATTATAAGGCAATGCCACGTGTTTCATAAATGTACTATGATGCTTAAGATGCCGCTGAGGAGTATTGTTCGAATATTACATGATATCAGAAACAGGCAGTCTCTGATGAAAATATTCACCTTAGTTTTAACATGAGAATTAGGTAAATACTTATACACATGAAATAAAAGATAATGATCAAATAGGAACATGATTGAAATCTTCCATACCTTGGCACAAGTGGATATTGAAGCCTGCTTAAACCTTTTACTAACTAGTATCCTGGTGCAGTCTGGAAAAAATAATGACCAAAGTCATCTTGAGCATCAATAAAAATTATCAGCATCACAGATGTTTAAACGAGAAATAAATTTGACTTCAAAAATATTAGAGTGAACCCAATAAATACTGAACATGAAAATTCTCTACTTAGAGTGACACTCTTATAAATACAATGATACTGTTTTGGATAGATGTAACAAAATATCCAATGAAGATTTTAAACTCATTTGGATTACCACTCACAATTTAGATCTCAAAACTGTTGCCCCATTAATATTTTTAGCACCAGGGCTCTGTAATGAAAACAGACAGATATATTAGAAAATGAGGCCACCCAATAATAAAGCAACAATGTTGTGAGTGGTAAAGGTTAATGTGTTTTTAACCCAAAAATACCATTGATACGATTGATGTAAGAATTCCATTCCAGAGTTTGCAATTTCCAGAGAAATTAAGACTGTAATATTCATAAATAAATCCCAAATGGAAAGCCACTCAGTTTCGAGCATACACCTTCAATATACATGTTTTTCAATGAACAGCTTTATGTCGTATGTTTAAGTTTTTGATGTGAAATAATCTGTACATTTTATGACATAAGGCAAAACAAAAATATATTATAATTTTACAGGAAGATGTTTGAATCATTATTCTCAATTATGAGATGTGATCTATTTTCATATTAAATTCATTTTAAAACATTGAATTCGAATTGTTGTCTTTATTTGTTTTAAAAAATAAAATAATAGAAAATAATACGGAAAAATTAGCATGACAGCTGAACTGGAATATAAACTGCAAAAAGACGAAATATTCATTTCAGCCTATTTTTAAACTTACATGTAAAATCCAAAACAAGAAAACATTTTTTTGAATTGCTTGATAAACTTTTCCCTTAAAGGTTTAGATTAGACAAGTTATATAATAGAAATACACTATATGATGCTACAGATGTACATGTAAAATAAACTATTACATAAAAAGAAGTGATGCCAGAAATTTCAAGATAACGTCTACTAAAATATCATACTGAAATATTTAACTGTAGAGATAAAATTAAAAATAAAATTTGAAGATTTTCGTTCAGTAAAACTAAAGAATTAGAAACAAAGACGAAGGAAAATATAGAAAGGGACAGAACAAAGTATAAATGATAAACTTTTTTTTACAAACGATAGTCTGACAACAAATCATAATTCAAGATAGAAATCTTTTGGAGCTGCATCAAACAAGCTCAATATGTGTGAAAGATTAAAGTCGAATAGAACAATACTAAGCTGGAGTGTATTGAGAAAAGCAAAATCTTACAGAAAGAGGGATGTTACATATGTAAAAATGAATTATATATATATATATATATATGTCTATCATATGAAAAATATGATATCATATATACATATATGTGGAATATATTATATATTTAATGTATGTCACACATATATATATACATATATATATATACATATAATACATATGTGTTATATCATATGTATAAATGTTATATATTTCAGATATATATTAAATATATATCATATATATATGATATATATGTATATTATACATATCAAAATGATTATTTGTGTTTGTATATATATATATATATATGTGATATGAATCATATATATATAACATATATCACAAATGTTTGTTATTTCTGATATATATATATATATATATATATATATATATATATGTCATACATATATCACATAAACCTTATATATATATATATATATAAAGAGAAAGAGGGAGTGTGTGTGTGTGTGAGTTGCAAGAAAATACGACAATTGCTAAAAAAAACGAAATAGGTGATAAAAACCAAAATTGTATATGCAGAAACCCGACAGATTTTTAAGTAACAGTTATATACTACAATTCCTTTAAATGTAACCGCTGGCGGTAGAGACGACCATGTCTAGGCGGACTTGAAATTAGTCACACGCCCTGGCGACCATCGATTGAAACAAAAGCAGGAATGTAGACTGTGACAAACGAAATTGTTTCTACTTTTAATGCAGTGGGTTATGATCAGTAAATATAAACAATAACAGATATATGATTAAGATGAATAGCAGGAATATAAGCAGTGAAAAACCAAAGTAATTATGTTGAACACTGTAACTCTATTTCTGTGCCCCGATAAAAATATAATTCATTCCGAAACAATGGAAAACAAAAGTGTATTAGCGCCAAGGCGGCCGTTCTCAAAATCAGAAAATATAAACAAATGCAGTCGGAATGAGATGATGTCAAAGCAGGCAGCCTAAAAGAAATAATCAGCAGAAATATTTAATAATTGTATCTATCGATAGATGACATAATTATGCAAAATTCGGTTAATTTTTTTCCTAATTTTAAGGGAAGTTATTAGAAAGATTACAAATTTATAGAATCATTCTGCTGCGTTTGTCATTTTATCTGTCAAGACGATTGCTTTTCCAGTACAAGCAGTATATTCCAGACAAGATTTGGTATATATATATATATATATATATATATATTCAAAATAAAATTTGGATATATATTAAATTCACGGTAGATAAAGAGGTTAATTGTCTTTTGCTCTTCTTTGATGTTATGTTTCATAAGACAGCTTCCTGTTTTGTTTTTTCTTTTGTTTTTTTTTTCAATCTATAAGAAGCCTATCTTTACGGGTCCATAGACTCATTTTGACTCATTTGTCTTAAACGACAAAAGATCAATTTTATCAAGACTTTGACCCATTTGGCGTTGATGGTTGGTTTAGATGACAGCTTGAAAGATGAAATTAGTTTATATTTTTGAACAACGTATATACTTTAGACATTGTTCAATCGGTTCTTTGAAATACGATTGCTGTTTAATAAAATTTAACATTTAACAGTTGAAAATGTCCTGTCTATCTTTGAATAGCGGAGTCTAGTATGGTCAGTGAGATTTATGCTAAGTCAGTGCTATTTTGCACTTAATGTGTGTGTTGTGCTTAAAACATTATCTTTCCGCCCATCTATGCGAAAACCGTTTTACCACCAACGAATCATATTAATTCTGTAACGTACTATTTTAAATGTAGTTGTGAAGTCGACTAAATGGGTAGAACGACTCAATGTTTAGATGTTAAAACCAAAGAACATACCTGCCAAAAAAATTAATAAAAGTTTTTTGTTTGGTGATAACATTCGAATCATATACAGATCCTTCATTGCGGAATTTTTAAAAAATAATCCGAGTTGTGATTTAGATTGCAGTATGGACCGGTTTTCTAACTTCGCCACTAAGTGGAGAGGAACCCAAAAGATCCTCCGCCGAAAGGGGAGAACAGACAATAGACTGACCATCAGTAAAGTAGGGTCTACTGGATATTTTTAACCAAGCATATGGACTTGTATATCCCACATTAATTGGACTCATGCCGCATCTGCCACGAGCATCTTATCAAATGGGGATGGAGTAAATATTCGTGTGGAATGGTTTTCTTCTTTGGACAGATCACATCGTTGTTCCATTTGAAGTTATACATGGACTATCAGTTCTTGGAGGCCCCTCAGTATTTAAGCGATGAGAACGTTTTCTTATAATTCTTCTGCGAGGTCTTTCGCATTTTCAGGTGTAATAAGCATTAACAAAAGTAAAGTTACTCTCACTTTTATTCATGTAACCCATAGTAGTTATACATTGTTCATAATATTTTCCGGTTTATAGATCTGATGATTGCTAACGAAAACGATAGAGTGGAATTTTTTTTTATTACTTGGCAAACCAAAATTAATAAATTTTAACTTTAATTCTCTATCTCTCTCACAGTCTCTCTCTATATATTCTCAAATGAAATCTCTATATATATATATTTCAAAATGAAATAAATACATATATGGAAATATATATATATATCAAAATGAAATAATTATACATTTTTAAATAAAACTGAAAAAATCGCAAGTGTCGTATGATCATCTCCGCGAGGAATACTAGCTTCAGCAGCGACCAATTCTTTTTCTGGAAAAATCAATAAAAAATTCATACACCGGAAGTTAACACAAAAAGTATTTTATACAGTGGATATTCACTTGAAAGAAAAATAGAAGGAAAAAGAAAGAAAGATGATAGAGACAGATTAAAGAGAAAATAAATTATGTTAAAAGGTAGGCGTTTAGACGTTTTTATGGAGGGTGTGGAAGACGTGGGACGGAGAACAGAAAGAAGGCAAAATGGATTCAAACTTGATCAATGATGATGTTATTTGATGATTACATATGTTTAAAGAGGACAAAAAGGAGCGTGTCACAGAAACGGATGTATGGAATAGGAAACGGGAAAGGAGGGGAAAAAGAAAATCGGGGGAGACAGGAAAATATTATAAAAGAGAGGGAGAAAAAAGAAATGAAAAAACGGAGAAAGAGAGAAAAACTGCACGCCGACAAAGAGCTTTGACCCCTACCAACCAATTAGGGTAAAAATAAAGGGACAGATATGTAAAAAGTAAAGAAAAATAAATAGTGTGGAAGGAGAAATAGAGAAATAAATGACATAATATTCGGCTTTGGTCCGACTATTGTTTAGATCTAATTAATTTAATTTACAATAAATTATTTCACCGGAATAAAGGTAAGAACGGTAAAAATAAACAATGTATATATAGTGCGTATATGTAAGCATATATTGTTAAAATATATAAAAATCATTTTGAAAAAATATGTAAAATATATAATAAAACCCTAAAAGAAAAAATGATAAATACCTTAGACAAAGAAATCAATGTTATAGAGAATTCTAAAGACACAGAAAATTGTAGCATAGATCAATGTCACACTGAAGTCACCTCAATATTTCAATAAAGCAATTGATATGATTGAAGTACAAAATTGATAAATGATAAAAAATTAAAAATGTATAATTACATAGATGTACATATATACAACCACGCATACATGTACTAATCTGAACACACAGACACCCACTTGCAATTATTAAACAAATATAAAAGACATCTCAAATATATATATATATATATATATATATATATATATATATATATATATATATTATTACATAACAAGATATATTGTGTTTCGATACGATATGATTAGCTCCTCGTCAGGCAGTGAATTTTATTTTTTTTAAGATTTATTATATACAACAGTTTAAATCAACACACATTTCACCAAGTCCAGACAATTAAGGTGGAAGTATTTCTGGAAGGGTTGTCTTAGCAATCCAAATAGAAATAAGATAATAATGTATAAGACAAATCTGATTGTAAGTGTAAAGGAGGATAGAGACCTAAAATGACAAAATCCAGACAAAAGAAACCTTGCCCTCTTTGTGTCTTGTGTACTACTTTAGTTTAATTAAAAAATTACAGTCTTTTAACCGTTTCACGATGTCACGCGATAACTTTCAGACTCGTTAAAATGCAACATATATACAATTTAAGCATTTTGTCACTAGCATATTATATATACATATATTAAATATTTTGCATATATAGTATGTATATACTTATATAAATATATATATAATTTTGTATCATATATATATATCTAATTATATATCATATATGTATATACATTATATATCATATATATATACATTATATATCATATATATATATATATATATACATTATATATCATATATATATATATATATAATTATGTCTCATAACTAAACAAACTATCACCGAATACTTTTATTAACAATAACCAATGCGTTTGACGAGTGCATTGAAGAAAGTGTCGACACAGCAGAGACACGACAAAATTATTTTGCTGCATGACAACGAAGGTTACATGTTGCAGAACGGCTAAAAACCTATTTAAGACGCATAAATTTGAAGTTATACGTCACCTGCTGCATCCACAGATTGTAAGCCGTCCAATTTTCACTTGTTTCGATAGATGGAACATGGCTTGGTTTAGAAGCAATTTCATGTCAGATAATTCGTCAACTAGTGATTAGTCTCAAAAGACATATCATTTTTGCGAGGTAGAATTCAATTGCTAACAGAATTCAGAAGAAATATAGTAGCTAGCAACTGGCAATACAGGTTTCTGAGACAATGAAGAACTATAGCTTCTCAGATTGTAAAATAAACACTGACGATTCAGAATTACGATTGTGTGTGTGTTTGTGTGAGTGTATATATCGGTGTGTGTGTGAGAGAGAGAGAGAGAGAGAGAGAGAACGCAATACAGCAATACAGTAATCCTCTAAGAATTACTAATTAAAAGTTGCATGATGCTTAAAATTTGAATTTTAGAAAAAGAGGCAATTTACAACAAGACTCGCCTCTTAGTAACATACCCTATAAACATTTGTAAATTTTGCCTGAACGACATTTGAAACTTATTTTCTAGTGATTTGAGTGCCTATTCCTTTTTTTTAAATATATTTTTGCGTGTCCGTTCAGATCAATATGTCAATTTATCAGTATGCGCATATGATGTGTACGTATCTATAATTTGTTTGTAAATCGCATGATTAGGCTTTTTGTAACTATTGATTTTTTGATTGTTTATGCGGGTCAATCGTGCAAGAGCGGGAAGAAAAAAGTCCGGTAAAAATCTTTGTTGAACGAAGATTTAAAACCTACTTGAATATTCAAACAACAAAACATATTTGCATATGGTAACGAGTATTCCTATCTCTCCGAATTTTTATATTGATTTTATCTTCTGTAATCTAAGTTTAATTCATTTTTGCTTCCCTTTGTCGGAGCAGACAGATCCAACTGACGCCGTCCATTCCTGATGAGAAATACAATCCCATGATAATGAAAGAATGCGTGTACGAATAGATAGCCTAGCAACTAACTGTGCATTGTTATGCACCATTCAAAATTTT
The DNA here is from genome assembly GCA_037127315.1 of Ascarosepion bandense. Classification (NCBI taxonomy): domain Eukaryota; kingdom Metazoa; phylum Mollusca; class Cephalopoda; order Sepiida; family Sepiidae; genus Ascarosepion; species Ascarosepion bandense. Next base: position 473,837 of record JBBBDQ010029484.1, read on the forward strand.
AGTCGGGTTATATGTTATATCGTATATGCATATTTTTCTATAGTTTGCGCAAGTATTTTTAATAACCATGAATTTAAATTTTTCTAGGCTTGACTGTATCTTGGCTTACTGTTAGTATTATTAATTGCCCAAGGTATACATTATTTTTATACAACATTAAGGCTAATATTATTTTCAAAACTTAAAATATATTCAGATTTGCCTCAGTGGTCTTTAGAATAATTTTCTAATTCATTTTATGTTACTTGAGCTGTTAAAGGAAATGTGTACCTTAAGATTTCATGTCACGTATACTTTATAATTATTCATCAGTTATCTTAAAAATATATTGAGGTTGTTCAATCTTTTCAAATATTGTGTTTGAAAAATTGGCTTCTTCATTATCTTTTCTGTAGAAGTTAATTATTTCTTTGTATAATCTCTATCCTTAAGCGAGTAAATAATTTAATAACTGATTTTTTCAAATATGTCTTGGCCCCGTTATTACAGATGCTATCTTAAATGAGCACAGAAAAATAGTTAAAACTTTAGAAATCTTTTATAAAACCGTCAAGAAACCTACAGAAAAATAGTTTTGTTTATGCATATTACTACATATTTTGATAGAATATTTAATGATATACGGTATTTTATTTTTCAAACATCAATTCAGCAGATTCATTAATAAGTCAGTTCAAATAGTTTGTCAAGTAATAAACTCTGTTAAATAATTTAATTATTGCATTATTCTATTTTGAATAAAGAGAATAAAAACTGTTTAATATTTAATACTTAAAAGAAGGGACTGCAATTTAATTTTGACCTGGGATCACGTCTTCAGTCTCTTTCTCATTGACGTGACGTGACATTCCTGTGACTTTTCTACAAATATTTTTATTGCTACTGCTCTTATGAGCCTTTTCCTGATTTAAGCATGCTTCTAGATTGGCGTTGTGGTGCAGTGGATACCGGCTCGGAACGAGAAATCGGGGAGCCGAGTTCAAATTCTAGTTGAATTCATTGCATTCACTTACGCGCAAATACCCTTGGGAAAGATATTAATCCGTCTCTTCCTTCCAGTTATGGGTTAAATAGCAGGACAGATTGGGTTCTATAGCCTTGGCTGGCAATCAATGTACCGCAGAAATCAATGGCAACCTAGTGCGGGATAATGTTCTGCCCAGTCAGTCATGTTTCTTTCGAGACATGATCGCCCAAGCGTGTTTCACGTATAGCACTTAACTGACTGATTAGATTGGCATATATGTCCCACAATTTTCCTGTTGAAATAAATAAATACAATCGACACGTCTACTCGAACACTTTCTTTTTTTGCACTTCCCGCCTGTGGAAATCCATTCCATTCACTTGCTTCCCTGATGGCTAAAATCTCCAAAAACTTAAACGCAACTTTAATTGTCATTTCTATCTTGTTGAATCCTGTTCATTTTTAATCCTTTTTTTCAATACTCTCTATGCAGTCTTTTCTCTCACTGCTTAAGTGGAAATGTTTAAAAAATAAGTGTATACATATCACAGTTTCAGTTTTCACACACAAGTTATATTGCTTCATATTGTTTTACAAGCAGATTTTCTAGCTTACTTATAATAAGCAAAAAAAAAATGGAGATTTGAATGCGAATTATTAATTTCCTGTCATTTTTAACTAAAATTATTGTACAATATTGATACGGAAATACTTCAATAATATCGCAATATCTTTATAAGCAAAATACTGAATAAAAATAATTACGAACTAGAAAATTAAAAAACTATACAGGGCAACATAAAAAGTTAAGTTGTCAGTACATCGACTGAGACACTGGGAGTGAAAAATGTATCTTAGCTAATATTCAATATTCGAACCCTAGCATGTAAGGCATCATGATTACTATTACAAGTAAATCAATTTCTAAATCGCTAAACACATATTATAATAGCTAAGTAACAGTTGTTATGTTATGTTACGCTCACAAATTAGCAATAGTACTTGGCTTGCTGAAATGTCAACAATAGCATTGAATATATCGTAGTCTCATTTGTGTTTATACTGTAAAAGAATTACACAAATGATATGTTTGTAAATGTATGTGAATATTAAGTTGCAAGAATCATATTAACTTTTTTTATGATCATAAATATAAATTTCAACAATAAAAATAATTAAAAATGCAAGAAAAATATCAGCCTCAGAATTAATTTAACACTGATAATGATCCTTTATATCGATAGTAAATTAACAATAATTTTGAGGAAACTTTAATACAATATTTTCGTGTTTAGATAATAGAAACTAATAGGAGCCGTGTGTAAATTGTCATGGAAAAATTCCATTCAGAATTCTATAATGTCGGATCACAAAAATGTGAAGCTATACCGTGTTAAAAAAACGATGGTTTTTCTAATTTATTTAGCCAAATAAAGACTTCCGAATAAAACCAATATTACAAACACAGACGAACAAAGATTTAAAAAACATGAATTTCTTTAAAATTAACATACCAGATTCTGCATACGTACACACACATATGTATATATATATATATATACACACACACACACATATATATATATATGCATGTCTCATAAAAGATAAAGAAAAGCAAATTAAAAGAAACTAGGTAAAGTTTGAAAGATTTGTAAATATTTAGCTGATTTTTTCTATTAATTTTAGATTTATAGCATTCAGTCCTTCAATTACATATTTGAAGCACTACTGCAATATTTAACAGTTTTAATCAGCTATCAAATATGTGTTTTGGTGAAACTTTCTGCGTTTGTTGGTGTGAGTATTTATTTCCAGCCATACACATACATGCACCTATATATATATATATAGAAACCATATATTCGATGTATCTAATCTTCTGGTTTGGCGCGGAAATCATATGGAGATGACTCAGGAGGAACATTTTTCAGCACGTGAGAGGTAGGCAGACGATTAGGAGAGGTGGGTGGAGTCTTTATTAGCGAAATAAATTATAACAAGGGAGGAGTTTATACTGCGCTATGTTGGGTTTGCGGTATAACTGACCAAAATAGCAATGCAACAAATGAGCTGGTAGCAAAATATTGGACATTACATTTGTCCAGGGTCATTTTTTTTAGAAGTGAGTAACAATATGAAACGTATTATATTTGTGGTACTACCATACTCAAAAACTTGTATACTTGCGATTCATACACACACAGAGAATATATATATATATATATATATATATATATATATATATATATTTGTGTATGTGTGAGAGAAACACTCGTAATATACTTTTTCATCATATATGTATGAAGAAAAGTCTGTAAATTTTTGGAGTTTTGCAAGATGATATAAATATAATTATGTTAATTAATAGATAAATCATACCTATATACATATATATATATATATATATGTGTGTGTGTGTGTGTATGTGTGTGTATACACATTTTCAGTTATGTAAACATACACACATATATTCACTGTCAAATGTCTGTATAGGATATACTATACGACCAAAGTACATGACAAATTATCTCTTTCAAGCAAAACGATAGATGTTTGTGTGTGTATGAGCGCTTGTACGTGTGCGCACGTGCCCGTTTACTCGCATATAAATAAGTGTAAATATATATATATATATATTCGCACTTATTTATATACTGGCACATAGTTATATATATGTATATATACACGTATACACACACACTATCAACATATATATATATATATATATATATATATATATATATATATACTTGTTGTATAACCCGGCGTTCACGGGTTTTGTAGTGGTTATCTTGAAATGGTAAAATCCAGTGCTTGTTCCAAACGCTACAGTACGAGTTTGCCGCAAAACTTAAGTTAAATAATGCTATGTAATTTTGTCTTTTCATGTATATTTAAACTGAGATTCATGCTTGATCAGTTTTGCCAATACACGTAAATGCAGTATATACGAACGGGTCAGGTGTTACAGGTCATGTTATGTGATGCGATGACGTTGTGATGCAGAAGAAGTAAATACATTGTCTCTCCAACTTTTGAGATATCGGCACCTTGTAGAAAACGCGAAATTGTTAAAGCATACGATAAGGTATACGTTACAAATGCGATCCCATTTTTTGATATCCAACAAAAGTTTCGAATAAATAAATGATAGAAAAATTAAAACAAATTAACATTGATTTTTGCCCGCACTCTCTGTGTCAATTCAAATTTTGTTTGCATAAGGAACAAATGCAGAAAGGCAAAAAAATTGAATAGCTCAAAGACAAATGCGCAGAGGTAGAGAAACTGGGCAGAACTAATAAAGCAAACATGCATAAAGAGGAAACTGACAAGACAAAAAACCTGCTCCTCCACAGGATGTATAAAATCCAAGTATGGAACGATAGTACTGGAGAAAAAGGAAATACTCAAGCGATGGGAAGAATGTATAGAAAGTCTTTTCCACGACAAGAAAGAGCAACCCATAATACAAAAAGTTGAGGACGGACCGGAAATATTTAAATCCTAAGTGGAAGCTGCAATGGCCAAACTGAAGAAACAAAAACGCAACTGGTCCAGACGGCATTGTAATAGAGCTGCTGTTAGCCCTGGAATAATTCGGAATATAGAAAATTACGGAATTTTTTTAAAATCATATCACCCCAAGCAAGGCAGTCCACTGCCATTATAGCGCAGGGGGTTACATTGAGCGATTGGGTAGAGGAAATGTCAGAGGGAGGGTGATAGACGAGTTAGGAGGTACGTAGGAAGAGTGTTGGAGAGAATGGGTGCGAGTTAGTGTGTTAGGGATGTCTATTGACCTTACATTTAAACTCCTGGAGGTTGTAGGCGTCGGGGAAGCATTCACGCGGAAGGGAATTTCACAGGCGGGAAGTGCGAGAAAAGAAGCTGTTGGAGTAGAAATTGCGGTTACATTTCGTCGGTTTCACTGTAAAGAGGTGGGACCTAGTTGCCAATCTAGTATCTCGTGCAAATTCACACCTAGGTGGCACCAGTGATTTAAGTTCATCCGAGCAGAAGCCGTGAAAGTACATATAGAAGAGGCACAGGGAAGCAACGTCACGCCGGTGAGAGAGTGACTGCAGGCGGTCAGCTAAGTCGGTATCGATCACATTACAGATTCTCCGCTGTATTTTGTTAATAAGTCCAAGGAAAGCAGCAGGGGCACCCGACCAGATGTGGCAGCAGTATTCAATACACGGGCGGACGCTAGATTTATATATGCACAGAGAGCCGACTTTCATAGCAGCGGATTTAGCAATGGATTCGACGTAGTCTTTCCACTTGAGGTCCGCTGAGAATGTCAGGCCGAGCAGGCGTAGTGTTTTACTTTCTGGCGGGCAGGCCACCCATGCTAATGGCGGGGAGGTGCGGTTGTCTTCGTTTTGGAGGAATTGAATTTTACAAGCCATTTCTTACCCCAAACCACCACGGATTGGAGGTCATTTTCAAGCTCGGCAGCGAGGTTCGCCTTGTCACCATCCCCAGATTTTTGATCGAGGCGAGAGTAAACTGTGGTGTCATCGGCGTACATACCTACTTGGGATCTTATGGCATCGGGGAGATCATTGATGTAGATTAGAAAGAGCGTAGGACCTAGGATAGAGCCTTGGGGGACAACCGCGTTTGTAGGATAGTTCTGAGAGGCATGTCCGTTTAATACCACCTTCAGAGTGCGGTTAGAGAGGAATGACTGGATTAGGTCCAACAAAAGTCCAGTTATGCCGTAGCTTCGCAATTTCTGTAGAAGGCCGGCATGCCATACTGTCGAACGCTTTAGAGATGTCCAGGGCGACGGTTCGCACTTCACCATTCTTGTCGAAAACGTGTTATACATACTCAGTGATGTCCGTTAGCATATCAGTATGGGACCTTGTGAAGCGGAAGCCATATTGCTTGTCCGAGAGTAGCCTGTGGGTAGGGGTGGAGTAGAACGAGATGATGACAGATACTACTGCGTGGTCAGAATTTCCGAGAGGGAAGAGCTGTCTGGTGGTGCAAGAATTTGGGATGGAAGTGAGGCAGAGGTCTAGTAGCGATTCCCTTTCGTTAAGGCTATTGGAGAAACGCGTGGGGAAGTCCACCACTTGCGTAAGGGATTGGGAGAGTGAAAAGTTAATGGTATGGACACTAGCAGGGTCGGTGACAGAGTTTTCCAACCACTTAGTGTGGTGGGCATTAAATCACCAAACACGAAGACATGGGCAGATGGGTGAGAAGAAATGGCCTTGTCGATATTGTCAGAGATGCTGTCAAGTACTGAACAGTCAGAGGAGGAGGGGGAGCGATAGAGGAAGAAGAGATATCTAACGGAGCTTAGAAGTGAAAGACGGAATCACATGAAAGACTGGTTCAGGGATTCAAGAGATGTCACTCTAGCTAGGGGTGGTGTTCGCTGACATATACACCAAGCCCATGCATATGAACATTGGAGTCCTTCCTGAAGAGGGGAAGTTAGCCAGGAACATAAATCTCAGAGGAGGGGATAGAAGGTCAAGGTTAGTTTTACATAGTGATAAGATATCAGGTGAGTTATTTTGGAGAAATGATTCTACGCTATAAAAGTTAGAGCGGATGTCTCGCTTGTTAGTTAAAGAGACACAGACAGGTTTGGGCGTTTTCCGAGTAGCTGGTTTTGTTTTTGCTATTTTATGTTTTTTTTTTTCATAATGTTTTAGGAGAGGAGAGCGTTCTACAGTAGAATCGGTCGGTCACTGTTTGCTGCATGTGAGGAATGGAGACTGGCGCAGCCTGCAACATAATGTGGCCTCGGGGTTGCCCACCGGAGGTTCATGAAGGGACACCCGTCCATGCGCAATATGGCACTACAGGAACCCTGATATTATTAAACGCAAGAATTCGGGCTCCTAGCTAACAGTCGGAAGCAGCAACCAGGAAACTGCTAACCCGGTACACTCAGAATGAAGAGACATTGCCACCATTGTCAGTAGCTGCAAAGAGCTTCCAAAAATGTATAATATAGGTATTCAAATCTATCTTCATAGCATTGCCTGAGATCCCAGGTGCAAACGAGTGCAAACTACACCGTACTATCAGCTTAATGAATCATATTACAAAACTGATCGTCCGATTACTGATAAATAGGAAAAGAAGCAGAATCAGGCCAGAGATAGGACAAGAACACTTGGACAAGGAACGCATTATTATTAGGATGCTCTCAAAAGGGTGATACCAATGAAGAAGAACTTATACCTATTATTTATTGATTGTACGAAAACGTTCGACAAAATACACCAGCAGCCTCGACATATTTGGGAAAGCCATTAGGATAATTAGGAATCTCTACTGGCAGCAAACTACCTGCTTCCGGACAGGTAACAAATTCAGCAGACATATAAAGATAGAAAGGGGCGTAAAGCCGGGATCTGTATTTTCACCGGGTCTATTTAAATTGAAAAATAAGGGTATTTTGAGGACTCTTGATGTCATTCTAGGGTTTGTCATTGGAGGCCACAATTTGAACAACATATACGCAAACAACACAGTGTTAAGTTCAGAAACGGAAAGGAAACTGCAGGACCTCCCACTGAAGATAGCTGAAAAGAATGACAAAATGAACTACAAATACACTGCAAGAAAACCGAATGAATGGTCGTCAGCCCAAACTGCCAAATACATGTGGGAGATGTTAAAATCAACCAGGTACGAAAATTTAAATAACTGGGAAGTGTTCTAACAGAAGACGGAATGTGCGTCACAGAGAACCAAAGGCGAATTGGCATGGCGAAGGACGCATTCCAGAAGCTGAGTAAAATATTAAGACACAAAAAAATTTCACTAGAAACAAAAAAGTGAGTACTGGATTGCTATGTGATGTCAGTTCTTCAATGTGGCAGTGAATGTTTGAAAATATCAACAAAGATGAAGGCAAAACTTGAAGCAGCTGAAATGTAGTTCTACAGAATAGAAACGAAAAGGAAATTAATATTCAGCATCAGGATGAAGATCCTGGGAAATGCAATGAGGAAGGAGGGCTTCTAGAACCTGATGCTAACAGGCCAGATAGAGGGAAAAGAGACAGAGGAAAGCAACGTATAATATATTTGAAAAGCCTGAGCAGGTGGATGACAAAATGGGGTATGTGAGACGTTACAGGAGAAATCGTGCTGAGAGCCACCAATGATAGGAAGACGTAGAAAGCTATGATCGCCTACGTCCTGAAAAAACAAGGCACATAGAAGAAGATATCAAGGTATCAGAACTTGATCAACCAATTTTGTGTTGGTTCAGTCTGTTTCCAAATAGTACTTTAAAATTTAACAGACAAATTGACAAATCAATAAAAACAAAATTTTGAAATTTGTGCATGTATATATGCGTGCGTATATTAATCTGTGTATGTGTCTGTTTGCCAGTGTATGTGTGTATACTAGTCTATTTGTCTATAATTGCCTGTTTCTAGGTTTGTTTAAGTGTGCGTTCTTTCTCTTCTTCGTTTAATAATATAAGAATAACTTTCTAAATTTAATAAAACGTTAAACTTAGAAAAAATTTTCAAGAAAATTTGCAGTAATAATAAAGTGAATTTAATAGTCAGTTAAAAATGCTGATCTCAATTTAATCAAATATTAGTACTAATGCCCCACAAAGTTATTTTTGAGTATACTCATATATTTTCCAAATTATAAATTACTTCATTCTGATTGTTCCACACTGTCTATACAGCAATGCCTGCCCGATTGAAGGGGTTTTGCTTGTTTTTAACTTTTAAAAAAATTTAAATTGAAATAAAACTCATCACTTGATAAGACACAAGAAGTGTCGAAACAAAATAGCTAATTTGTAGTGATATTATAACATATTCAAGTTATAAATTCTGAATAAATATTATTAAATGTGTGTGTGTGTGTGTGTATGTGTGTGTGTGTGTGTGCGTGTGTGTGTGTGTACACTTATGTACACATCAAGACATCAATATATAAATATTAACCAGGTTTGAATTGAACAGTGTTCATTTCTGTATAACAGAGCAAAAATACGTATCATCATACACTTTTAGCACTACCCAGTGTTTCCTGATTTCAAAAACTGCCATGGGCTTATCAGATTACATTATACTCAGCCTTTCTCGATTTGCATTATATATTAGCATTCATGTCTTTCTGTTAGTTATAGATATTAAATCGTATGTGCGAATGTTTTAAAATTAAACATATAATTTAGTTAGTTTAATACGGAAACCTATCCAAGGAACAGGACATGAATATAGAAAAAATTAAGTTAAGTAAATATTTTGCATACATTTACATTTTTGATGATAAATGAAATTAACATTCAAATTCTTGTACTCATATACTCATGAAAAAATAAGCTCTGATTTTTTTTTATTTGAGTTATATTTAGGTATTACCACTCTATTAATACTGTATTAATGGATAATTAACTGTTAATGGTCATGGTAAAATTGGAATTTCATGGGGTTAAATGCTGGACTAAAAAGTAAAAAATGCGGTGAGGTATAGAAATCGTAAATATCGTAAAACATGTAAAATACCTCTATATGTAATTGTGCATATCATATATATATATATATATATATATATATATAGGATATGCATAATTAATATAAATAAAAATAAATAGATACAAATTAGTAAACCATACATAAAGAAAATTAATAGAATATAAATTGCACATGTAATAAAAACAAATTATGGAATACATATACAAAATACATAAAAGGAATATATGTATACCACATGAAAAAGTCATGTACATACAAAACAAATAAAATCACATAGACAAACAGTTCATGTATAAACAATTCACGTGTAACTATATATATATATATATATATATATATATGTGTGTGTGTGTGTGTGTGTGTGTGTGTGTGTGTGTTTACACATGAATACATACAAACGATACACGTATATATAAACTATCGCCCGGTTCACAAACCACCAACGTCTACTGTACAGGTGTAGAGGCTCATCCTTTGTTCCCTGTTTAGGATATGGTTTCCGGCTTTCTCTTTTTCCAATCTTTTCACTTTTCTTTTTCTTATTTTTTTTTTCAATTGGAGTAGATAGACTAAACTATCGGCCGGTTCACACTCCACCCACATCCATTGTACAGCTGTAGAGGCTCATCCCCTGTTCCCTGCTTAGGATGTTGTTTCCGGCTTTCTCTTTTACAATCTTTTCACTTTTCTTTTTCTTATTTTTTTTTCAATTGGAGTAGATAGACTAAGCTATCGCCCGGTTCACACTCCACCCACGTCTGTTGTACAGCTGTAGAGGCTTATCCCTTGTTCCTTTTTTAGGATGTAGTTTCCGTCTTTCTCTTTTCCATATCTTTTCACTCTTGCGTAGCCCCCTGCACATCAGTGGCGTTACCACCTTGCTCGGGGTGATATGACTAAACAAAATATATATATATATATATATATATATATATATATATATATATATATATATATATAAATGTACATTTCAAACTTAAACACACAACATACTATTTAAAAATGTATAAAATTTGTATAAACAGATGAAAGAGAATGAAGGTATATATATATATATATATATATATATATATATATATATATAAACTAATATTAGTAAAAAAATTGCATATGCAAACACATACAACATATATATATATATATATATATATATATATATATATATATATATATATATAGGCGTAGAGGCACCGACTGATCGGGTTTCAATTCTGGGTAAAAAAAGCAATCGGAGTCTAACCGTACTGATGAGCTGTGATACGGCGAAAGAGATCTGCCTGCGGATGATAATACTATATATATATATATATATATATATATATATATATATATATATATATATTCGTTATCCACATACAAGCATGTTTTGCTGAATCACAGATCTTACAGGTTTCATAAAAAATGAATGACACGGTATTATCACTAAGTTCTATTATATAATTTTTCATATGTTGTTTTTTCTTCGAACTCAAATTAGAAAAGAATTTTCGAAAGGTTCTCTACTTAATTTTGTATTACATGCAAAGAAATATTAAATATAATGGAAGCATTACTTATAAAAATGAAAAAAACCTACACTTAATCACATCATTTATGAACATGTTAACATGAGTTTCCAGTGTTCAGAACTTCAGATACACAAGACTATGTTTGCATAAACTTAACATGGTTATTTTCAAATAAAACAAACTTAATTTTTGATAATTGCTAAGTATATAGCAAAATGTGTTTGAAAGTGCAAAACTTTGGACTGTTATTATATAATTTGATTTTCGAAAAGAATAACATTTACGAACACATGAGAAATTATATAAAATCTTAATTATAAAAGCGTTTTTGTCATTTTTCATGAACCCTGTATAACAGAGTGATTGATGAGTAATCCAAGTTAATTAACTTTGTTTACTTTACTGAAAACATCTTTGTACTTGGTAGTAAAAATTGAGAATGTCAGGAATAGGATGAGATGGAAACTGTTCTTCTCTATACGGGTTAATGACCACAACAAATACATTACTGATTTCAATTAAAAAATAACATCGTTTCGTGAAAACTAATGGCCTTTGAAAAACCTTATTCTCTATTATGAATAAACTCAAGTTTTTAAACACCACCAAGGAATTACAACAAACTATGAAAAAAGACCTGACCATTATTAATGAATTCGGCAATTTTTTAATATAATCTGACAAAAACGAATAACCACGAATTCGTCGATGTGGACATATACAATTATGCTATCTACAAACATTAAAAAAGCAAAGCAGCTAAATAATAGATACTGAACTAGACCACAAAGCTTTCATCTCTTTTAAAGATCATGAAGACAACCATATTAACCACCTGCAATACCGTCAAGTTAACCCTTCTAAAATCTACATCGGCAAAATTAGTAAAGTTGCACTTGAAAGTGCGCAAGGCTACTAAATATGCTTTGGGTTTGAACCAATGTAACTAGTGTTACAAACTTAAACCTTTAGAATGTTTTATAAAAACTAACAGCGAATGCACGTTTATACAATTACTATCTTATCAGCAGTCAAAACTTAAATATTATCATGCAAGCACAAAAATTCAACATACTTCATGGCTGCCTTTGGAACAAAAAAAAAACGATTTCTTCTACATTGCTAGGGGTTGACACGAGTCTGCAGAGAAGTGTGTATAAATTGGTAAATTGTTATTCTGGAGATTAAGGTATATCTTCGAAAAAAAAAAACGAATACCGGATTTTACCGAGACGATGAATAAATCCATCTAAGAAATAGAAGCTCCCAACAAACTGACCGATTAAGAATGAACCTGAATATTTTTTTCAAGATCACATAATCAAAATCACTACAACTACTAACCCTAAAGTGATGAAATCCCTTGATGTAAATTCGACCCTAATATTGGTATGTAAAACCATAAGCTAAAGTTTCTCACAATTACATATACGTCGACAGAATTTCTAAACATCACTATAGAATAGTATGAGTATACATAAATTTATCTAATTTCGATTATGTACTTACTCTATTAATAAGGCTATTTTTTATGCAAAATAAATGTATTAAGATATTAGCTAACTGTAACCATACTGTTTAGATTGCTCTGATAAACATAAATGAGACAAAAATATAGCAAAATCATGCAAATATAAGACTATATTGTTCAAGTTATGTTTTGGAAATAACGTCAAAATCAACATCGGCAAATTGTTTATAAATTTAATCAAAAATTTTAACCATTCCCCTACATTCAAAAAGATTTTCAATAAAAAACATATCAAGATTAGTTATAGTTGCGTAAAAAGCTTTGATAACTATATATCGTTGCATAACAATAAGTTATTAAATAAAAACAAGCCCAACCTATAACAATTGCAGTAATTAAATTAAAGGAAAAAGCAGCAAAATACCTTTATGTTAAATGTTAAATTTGCCATTTAGTTCAGTTGATACGATAATTAATTACTGGAAGACATCTCTAAAATATATGTCTTCCAGTAATTATAAAAGATAAATAACACTGGTCATGCTAAAAATGGTAACGTAATATGCGTCAATATATTGGACGGAAAATGTAGAAACGTGATCCGAGATACGATTAAAAAAAATGAGGGAGTTCTAAAAGTAAATGAAGTAAAAGAGAGTACGGATACAAGTAGTTTTTCATTTAGGCAATATGACGTCTTTTCGAAGACTACCACGAAAAAGACATATTTTAAGGAAAAACACATCTTTGCCGGGGTGGATTTTGCAAATAAGCATTTTATCAAACCTGCAGCATTTTGGAAAAATTTACTTTTTCTAGACGGAACGAAAATTGAGGAGTTTCGCAGACACGCTCTGGAAATATGTAAAAAATGTTTGGTCCTGAATATTCGCCAAAAAATATTAGTTCAACAGTAAAATTTTGAAGCGGATGAATCATGATCTGAGGATGGTTATGTGCCCCAAGTATAGGGAACATTGAATAATAAAAGCAGGCTGGAATGGATCCTATTATATGAACATTGGGGAGAATTATTTACGTCAGAATGCACATTCGGTGTATTTGAAAACATGTTTCTTTTTTCAAACAAGCAAAGGTTCCTAATATACTGTAAAAGCTTTCAAAATCATGCCTAACTTCAAATAGAATTGACGTTCTAAAATCGCCATCTCAATCAACATATTTCAATCCTATTGAAAAATTATAGAAAAAGTTGAAACTTTGAATTCAAAGAAGAAAACGACCAAACTGCATGAAATAAAACAAATATTCACATGAGAAATAGAAATATATTAGCCAAGAAAAATCAAATATAAATTAGCAATAACGGTTGCGTTATGAAACAACAATAAAAGATTTAATATATATATCGACAACATACAATTTATTAAATAATGGTTTTTCTTTGTGAGATATTTTGATTGATTATTTTTAAAAATCTGATTGTTTCACCAAAACTTGAATACATGCAGAATTAGCACTAAAATTTTCATTATCCTGTGTTAAAAATGCCTACTTAATTATTGTATGTAATATGTTCAATAGCAGCGAAAGACGACCATTCGATGAAAAGCACAGACCACGAGCGGACGTGAAAGTAAGCTCTCTTAGTGTTCTGAAGATGAGACTATGATTTCGTAATATTAATGATTAATAAATAGGTAATAGCCAACACCTTCATTGCCTTCCGTTATCTTTCTAAACGCAATGCGATAGACTTCAAAACATACCAATACAACTTATACTACACAATGCTTCAAGCAAATTACAAAACTCTCTCGCATACATATATATATATATATATATATATATATATATATATATATATTCGTTCACAGATATATATATATATATGTATTTGCGCACACACATACATATATAAATACATATTTGCACGCACGCAGACATATATACATATATATATGAACACACAGACACACACACACACACACACACACACATATATATATATATATTCACACAGACACATATATATATATATATACATATTCACGCACACACACATATATATATATATATACATATTCACGCACACACACATATATATATATATACATATTCACACAGACAATCATATGTATATATATGTATATACATATTCACAACCATATATATATATATATTAACACACACATATATATATATACATATTCACACGCACACGCACATATTCACAAACATATGTATATATATAAACATATTCACACACACTCACACACAGACACATATATACATATTCACACACAGACATATATATACATATTCACACACACACACACATATATATATATATATATAGATATTCACACACACACACACATATATATGTACATAATCGCACACGTATATATATATATATATATATATATATATATTCGCACACACATATACATATCTTGCCTTACACGCACACATGTATATACACAAGCATACATATAAATATATATATACTCTCACATAGGTATAGATTTATACGTATATGCATATATTCACTCTCTCTCTCTCTCTCTCTCTCTCTATATATATATATATATATATATATATATATATATACAATTAAATAATACACTTATTGTGTGCATATCTTGTATTTTTAAGTTAATATATGTTTGTATTTCAGTGTTGTCCTCATATTAATTTTATATATTTGTGCGATACTTTTTAGGACAAATGGGTCGTTTAATCGATACACTATTTCCGAGATATCTGTCTGCGTACAAAATGACACATGAAAAGGATTAATCGGCAGTGGCGTCTATCATATTTGCCTGCCTGATGAAGTGAATGAAGATAAAATATATATAAGAATTTATTTGAGCCAACTCTGTGAGAGAAGAATTCCTCAATAATTAGTGGAAAAGAAGGAAATGCTTTAATGACTATTGATCGTATAGAGGCGACAAATTATTTGACTGTACACAGAAGACCTAGTTTAGTATTATACGGTAAGTGTCAAAAGATGTATGGTCATTTAAAACGATGCAGAAATATATAGTAAATTTTAGGGGGATAGATAGGTAGTAGTTTTGCCAATTATAGATATGTACTCCCAGTTATTATTTGTTAACTGACATACTTAGACTGACTTGTTTCAGTTGGTTTATTTTCTTTTATGTATTTTTCTTTGCTATTTTTGCAACATTATTTTAACGTTCAAAGCATTCTCTTAAATAATAATATTTTCTTTGGAATATATATATATTGTTGTAATCACTCTTAACTTCAAAACAGCCGCAATTTAGAAAAGCTGTAGGATCGAAGTAACAGAAAAATATTCACGAAATACAAGGATGATCAGTGGTATTAAATGCTCATATATAGAATGGAAAAGCTTGAGTATATCAACTAATCATCAATTTTTTTTTAATCATTTCACCCCATGCAAGGCAATCCACTGACACTATTGCGCTTGGGACTACAAAGGGGGAGGTAATTAGGAAGAGTGGTTAGATATAGGAAATATCAGAAGGGGGTGATAGATAGTTGGGTGGGTGGAAAAAGTGTTTGAAAGAATGGAAGTTAGTTTGTTAGGAGGTGTCTATTGACCTTACATTTAAACTCCTGGAGATTGTAGCCGTCGGGGAACCAGTCATGTAGAAGAGAATTCCACAGTCGTGAAGTGCGAGAAAAGAAACTGTTGGAGTATAAGTTGCGGTTTCATTTTATCGGTTTCATTGTAAAAGGGTGAGATCTAGTTGCTAATCTAGTATCTCGTGCAAATTCGAACCTAGGGGGCACCAGTGATCTAAGTTCATCGGAGCAGAAGCCGTGAAAGTATTTATAGAGGAGACAAAGGGAAGCCACGTCGCGCTGGTGAGAGAGAGACTGCAGGCGGTATACTAATATGGCTACTTGCCATACTTATTAGTAAGAACAGTTCATTCATTGTAACAGCAATTAGAAAAACGGATTATATATTTGAATAAAAACTTGATGCCACAGAGCATAAGAAAGATCAGAAAAGCAGGAAGGGATTTTAATCTCTTTATTTTTCTTAAAGAATTATTCCTTGCTAACTCTTAATCAGAGAAGACCGTTTGCAAAATTAGACGACATAAAAAGCTTACAGAGACAAAGCAAACTTTGAGATACGATTAAAAAAATAAATAGTTAAAAAATCACAAGTAAAAAGTAATAATATTCTAACAGTTTATAACAAAAAAACCTCAGCACACTCCAAATAAACAAAAAGACCGAATTAAATTCTCTCTTTTTGTGTGCAGAAGCCCGGATTGTGTAACACCCTTCTTCAAGTACACTTAGATTATGTGCGGAGCGGACTCTGTACAAAATAGTGAAAAATCTGTCTACATATTTCTTGGCAGATTCTGGATTATCATGCTCGTTTTGGCGTCTGGAAATGTCATACGTAAACGGAGTTTTCATTGAAGGGTAACTGGAGTTGCTTACTCTTATACTGACAGGGACATGTCAACCAATTCAGTCATCTAGTATCTGATTAGTCCGTTTCACAATATTTTTCCGAAAACTAAGCAAACATGCTGAATTGGACCATATGATAAAAAGTCCCATCTGTTTATTAAAATGCTCTAGAAACGTGGATACAATGAACTAGGATTCACAATTTCGAGGAGAAATTGGAATCAATACTGCGAGAGAAGGAAAGAGAGATAGACAGACAGAGATTAATCCAGTTAACAATTTAATGAACTTTGACCGGTAGACGAAGAAAAATGACTGAATGTATGAAAATAATATTGCAATAAAAATATTTTGGAGGTCATGAAAACCTACATTTTAAAAGAAACTGAAACATAAAATAAAACACTTCCATCGAAAAAAATGACTGAATTTTAAACAATGTTAAAAGTATCTCGTTCTGCAGCTGCACTAAACAAGTAGGATAGGGTGTCAAGAATAGAATCATATCAATATTGTATCAGAACAATATGAATTTATCGTTTCTTTTTCGTTTCATCCAACCTGAGCATTTTTCATAATAATTAAATTGAAATAATAGTTTAGATATACATTTTAAAATCCAAGGTTGTAAATGTTGCCATGCATAAAGAGACCAGATTAATATATAAAGAGTAATAATTATTTAATAATGTAATATTCTATCCCAACTTTTGTAATTCCAACAAACACAATAATCTGAAAACAATGGTAAGACGAGAAAAAACAATTTCATGGATGTGGAAATGGTTTGAAAACCAAATGTAAACAAGAAATATTTCAAGAAGTAGGTTTGCAATGCGGAAATACATTGGTTTAAGTAATAAATGAAATTAAAACATTACATCAGAAAGCAGAATATTTAAATTTGTTTCTCAAAATAATGATTAACGATGTATTGAGAACTATATTTGATGGATATCAAAGTTTCATTAGATGTTGGATACTTTAGCGATGAAAAGAGCTAACAATATCGGTTATATGGGTGGTATTTTGAAAGAACATTTAAGACGGTGAAATTATCTCTTAATTTGAATATGGGGACAAATGGATTATTTCAATAATTTTCTGTTTTACAGTCATTTTTCTGTTTTTTAATTGTACAGAACAAAACAAATAATCAATTAAATAATTGAAACAGATAAAGGCAGCGGCTTTTTCTACTCCAACAGTTTCTTTTCTCTTACTTTCTCCTAGAAACCCCCTTTCATTTATACACTTCTTTGATAAACACGATCATCTAAAATTTAAATGAAACCTTATTAGGCAGCTTCTATTTTCTATATTTTTGCATCCTGTTCATCCATATCGTTTCCTCAATATACCTTATAATCATTATTTCCTCAAAGTTTTACACTCTGTGACCTCCTGCGTACTACTGGCATTCCCAACTTTCTTGGGTTACATGATTAAAATAAAAAAGAAGATAAATTATTCTGTACCTTTTTCGTTATAATAGCCATAAAAATAAGTACGTATCAAAAATTAAGCTAAGATCAGTTGAGTGTTGCTAAATTTGTTGTGACTATTATGACATTCATAATAAAATCTGCCAAATAATTAATATGATGTTATATTAATCTAGAAGAAAAAAATAACGGTACTACGTTAACTAATTATGACATACACGTTAAATAGATTTGTCAAATATCTTTCAGATTGAAAAACTATTCACGCGAAAATTTCTTTAGTTCAAATAAACTATACCAATTTTAATACAGATTTTATATTAAAAACTGCTAACATTATGTATTTTACTCAGACAACTCATTGAAATTATTTGTATAACGCATACACGCACGCTATATATATATATATATATATATATA